>JACVTC010000148.1:60000-67500 GCA_016946835.1 Neocallimastix lanati (nom. inval.)
TTTTTTTTTATAGATATTTCTTTCATATATATAAATTAATACATATATATATAAACTAATACATAATTTGCATTTTATTATTAATAAAATATTGATTATAATTTTATAATTTATGAATATAATATAGTAAAAATTATGATAAATAATGATGATTATCACATAAAATCACATAATAATCAAACTAATTTAAGAAGAATTAGAATGAATATATGTAGATTTATGAAAATTTATTATACTATTTATTATACTTTGTTATTAACTAAAATTTTATTATTTTGATTTGATTTTATATTTAATGGAAAAATATTTTTTTTTTTATTATTAAATAGAGTTTATAGTTTAATAACATTTCAAATAATTAGCGGAATAATAATTAAAAAAAAAAAAAAACTTTTTTTTTTTTATATATAAATTAATCAAAAAAAAAATAAATTATTAATATTATAGTAAATTTATATTAATTTTTTATTAAAAATATAAAAAATATGAATTTTAATGAAGAGGATGGTAATGTGGAATATGATGAAGAAAAAGAAAATGAAAAAGAAAATGAAGAAGAAAATAGATCAAAAAATAGAGAAGTTTTCAATATTCAATCTGCATTAAACTTAAAAAAATATGAAGTATAAATTTTAAAATATATTATAATATATCTTTTATGTAGATATTATAAAATAATTAATATCAATTTTTAAATTTTTTTTTTTTTTTTTTTTTTTTTTTTTTTTTTTAAAAAAAATAGATAAGTATATTTTACTATTTTGAATCTTTGAATAAAAAATGCGAAATTATAAATGTTATTGAAGTCATATTTATATTTATAGAGTGTAAATGACATAATAGTTTAATTATTGATTTGGATCATATAACACAATAAATAACTTAATAATATACATTCATTATAGGTATACAATTAATTACTCTATTTAATGATTCATCATATTTTCCAAATATACCGAAATCAATATTATCTGTTTTAGAAGTTTTTACAATAAAGAATTTAATATCAAGATGTAGGCTTAATAATAATTTTATACAAATAAAAATAATATTAATTATAATAATAATAATAAAATAGAAATGATCAAGAATAAAAAAAAACTAATAAATATATTATAATGTATTTATTTATATAGTATATAAATTATTAATTTTAGGAATTATAATTTTATTTGTTCTTTGTTGCTTTAGTAAATATAAATTCAAAATTAGATTTAATATGTTTTAAATGAAAATAAATAAAAATTAATTTATTCATATAATTATTTTTTCTTTTAAAATAGTAACTAATATTATTCTTGGTGTTAGTTCGTCAGTACGGTAAAGTTCCTAATAAATAAATATATACATATATAGTGATATAAATCATATTAATATTAATTTTTTTTTTCTTTTTTTTTTATATATCGGTTTTAAATAATAATTAATATAGAAAAATTCCCGATTCTATTGTTAGAGTAAATAGAACTTTTATAAAAATTTATTACTATATGATGATTAAAAATATAAAACTTCTAATAAGAATCTGTTTTTATCCAATTATATAGATTAATGGATATGCTACTATAATTTTATATAGGTAATTTATTAAATATATATATATATATATAAAATATTTGAATTATCCCTAATTATAATAATACTTTTATTTATTGATATGTTATTAAAAAATAAATAATAATATTTAATATAGAATACTATATATTCCAAGTAATTATATATATTTTTAATAAATGGTCATATTCCTTCATTTTCGAAACTTAAATAAAATTAAAAAATAAAATAAAAAATTGTTATCAATATTATATTAATATCATAGGTATATATAATTTATTGGATTTTTTTGATTGTAAAAATGGAGAAAACAATACTACATCATATGAATGCTTTAGTCGTTCTCATATTGAAATGTAATAAAATAATTAATATACTATTTAATATAATAATAATAATAATAATAATAATAATAATAATAATAATAATAATAATAATAATAATAATAATAATAATAATAATAATAATAATAATAATAATAATAATAATAATAATAATAATAATAATAATAATAATAATAATAATAATAATAATAATAATAATAATAATAATAATAATAATAATACATATATATATAATATATTAATAAAAATTTTCTAATTAAATATCGAAAATTCAAAACATTTGATATTAATTATATACATATATACTTGTTATCTATACAAATATTAAATCATTCATTGTTTTATTATTTACACAATAATCATATAGAATAATAATTTTATTATTATTTTTTTTGATTTATGCATCTTTTTCATATTTTGTAAGTTATACTATATAAATAAAAATCTATGATTCAAGTTAACAAACTAAGATCATCAATTATTGGTATTTTTATTTTCTTTATTATTATTATTATTATTATTATTATTATTATTAAAATCTTAGGAATTATATTACTCACAAACGTATTACCCACTAAGTGGAAAAATTAATAGTGTTTATTCCATCAAAACAAAATTAATATATAGAATTGTTATTATTTTACAAGTATGTTAAATATTGTGTATTTATTTAATATTAAATTTAATTTATAATCTGATTAAGAATTAGTTCTGTTTTTTTTTTTTTTTTTTAAATAAACCATTTTCGAAATAATAATAATTATAATATATAATAATAAATAATTATAATAATAATAATAATAAAAATAAAAGATTTTAAATATGGGAATTTTCCAAAAATATTTTAAGAATCAATACATATCATCTATTATTATGTGCATAGGATATACATATTTATTATGTATTCACTTGATAAATCAAAATTATCATTGCATCTTTTTAAATAGATTTTTTTCAGGAATATGGTTTTCTATTGCCTTACAATCTTTTTTATATGTAATATTTACATTAATAAAGGTAACACCTTTTTACCCAGTTTTCGTAGGTTTATTACCTACTGGATTTATTTTAGGTTGGATAATAAATATAATTTTTTATAACATGTATTCCAAAGTAATATATAAAAATATAAAAAGAAAATTTAATAAACATCATGTTATTCAAAAAATTAAAGAGCAAAAAGAAAAAATTGAAAGAAGCGATGATTCGGATGATAAATCATTTGAAACTATTGGTATATATTTTATATTTATAAATATATTTTGAAAATAAGATGAAAATTTATTTTTTTCAATATATATTTTTAAAATTTTCACTGTATTTCTTATTTAAAATAATAATAATAATAATTAACTATACTATATGCATAGTGGCTGAGAAAATGATAGTTAAGAAAGAAACAGTTTTTTTGAAATTATCTGATTGTGCATATATTTCAAACTTCATTTTGTAATATTTTAAATAATTATAATATATATATATATATATATTTTTTTATTTTAAAAAAATAATCATTAATTTAATAATTATATTTCTTTTTAATACTAATTTAGGTACAACCGTTCACCTGAAGCAATAAATTTACTAGATAATATATTTAAAGAAGGGTTTAGTATTTTTTTTCATTTATTTATTATATATTAATTGCTATATAAATCGTATATTATTTAACTATTTATTTTCTTAATTTTAACGTATATAACCTCTTACATATTTTATTCTCGGAATTATTAGAGTTAATCAATATGAAAGATTACCTGATGTATGTGTTTAGTTTTTATTATTTATCAGAAGGAAATAAATTTTTCATGAAAATGATTTTATTTATACATATCTATATTAACTTATTTTTTTAAAGATATATATTCAATATTGGAATTTTCTTCATGGAATTATAAAATTTATTTCAACAAACAGAATTTGTTATGTAAACAAACTAGAAGAAGATATAGATGAACTTCTTGATAAACTTAATTATACAGCAGAAAAGAACTTATACAAATGTGCAACATTATCAAAAACTTTTATAAAAAGATATTTAGTATATAATGCATCTTTTACTACAGAATCAGATAAACTTGTAACACGTAATAATAATTCAGGATCACTAGAGAATTCGTAATATATATAAATATAACTATAAATATATATATATATATATATATTCATATATATATAATTTATGATAATTAAAAAATTTAATATTTTTTATATAATAATAAATTATTATTATAATTAAATAATATAATTATTAATATAATTTTAATAGATCATCAGATTTTGAATTAATTGAAATAAAAAATCGTTCAATTCAATATCATCTGGCAGCATTAAATATTTTAAAGAATTTAATGAATTCATTACGTACTTTAGAGACAGCAAGTGATATTGAAAATGTTATGATTATTAATGATGAATTAACAGAAATATTGAATGAAGCTGAATCTCATTTTAAAAAATATGTGATAAGATGTAATTATTCTAAAGATTCATTAGAATTATATATCTTATTTTTAAGAAATTCTTTGGTAAAATTTAAATATCTTTAATATTTAAATTAATATAATGTAATAAATTAATATATTCATTTAATTAATGATATATATATATATATATATATATATATATATAGAATAGAAATGATTTAGCTGTAAGTAGATTATACCATTTAAAAAAAAAAAAAAAAATTGAAACTAAATATAAGAAATTTAAAAATTATAATTTAATATTTAATCATTTTATTTTATTTTATTTTTTTTTTATTTATTGCATATGGAAATTTCAATACTTACCAGAATCAATATATACAAATGCTTGAAGATAACGAAGTAAAATTTATTGGATTTATTATTTATTATATATATGTGTATAATAAATATTATTAACTAATAAATTTTTTTTTTTTTTTTTAAATTGAATTTTATTAATTATTTTACCTTTTACATATTTATTAATTTGTAATAGAAATACGAAGTGGATGAAAAACAATCGAAATATATAAAAGGAAATAATAGTGTTTATGAACGATCAGAAAAATTTTCATCATCAATTACAAGTGATATGGAAAACAGAAAAGCAAAAGTATTAAAGTAATAATTAAAAATTTTAATATATATATTTTTACTTATTTTTTATTGAAAAAAAATTTTTTTCCTATTAATTCTATTAATATTGAATTATCATTATTACTATATATTATTATCATTATTATTATCATTATTATCATCATTATTATTAATATTAATATTAATATTATTATTATTATTATATTATTATTATTATTATATTATTATTATTATTATATTATTATTATTATTATATTATTATTATTATTATTATTATATAAAAGGAAAAATGCTCTTCACCTATGTCAGCAACCATTATACAAATTATTAAATTCGATGCAAATATCAACAACTGTTGTTATAATAATTGGAATTATTGGGTAGAGATAAATCAATAAAAAAATGAATATTAAAAATAAATATTATATATATATATATTGCTATACTTTATGTTTATATATATTCATATTCATATTCAAATACATAATATTTTATATTTATATATATATATATATATAATTTTTTTTTTTTTTTTAAAGAAATATTGTATATAATAAATCATTTATCAATTTTATATCTTATATTAATATTTATTCTGTAATTACTCGATCACCTGTAGTCATTAGTTCAATTAAATATGATGTTAGATTATTAAGTTTAGCAACAGCAGCAGGAATAGATCCAACTAATTTAACATATACAGAAAATATTTCAACAAATTTAGAGTATATAGAACAAACTTACATTCCAAATATTTATAAAGTTCATAATATAGATCCAAAAGGATATTCAACAATAAATCCAATTGAAATTGGGGTAGTAGACAGACTGCTAGATTTAAATTATTTTAAAACCTTAATGAAAATTGATAGAAAGGCTCGAATTATTTTAAGAAGAGGTAATTCAATTTAATCGAAACTAATTCATTAAATAATAATTAATAATTAATAACACAACAATAACAACAATAAAATCTAATATGATTTTAAATTTATATAATTAGTGAATAATACAGAAATTAGATATCCAGACTATCTAGATAATAAAGATATTAGGTAATTATTATTTTATAGTTTTTATTTTTAAAATTAATATTATATACAAATTTTATATTAAATATTAAAATTAATTTTTAATTTATAATCATTCCTTTTTATTTTACTTTTTTTTTTTTTTTTTTTTTTTTTTTTTTAAAAAAAAAAAAAAAAAGATATTTTATGGGTAATATAAAAAAAAGTGATTTAAAATATTTAATGTTAAATATATTAATATTGCATTGTATAGTATTAAGATTAAATAAAATATTATAAAAAAAATATTATATAGAAAATTCAAAAGGTCAATTTGGAAAATTATTTTTGAATTCTGTTGATGATGTTCAGAATACAATTAATAATTTAACAAATGAACATTTTATTACATTCATCATAATAGTAGGAATTATAGTTGTTTATATGTTCTATATAATTACCCAAGGTAAATAAAAATTAATAAAATTTTTATTATCATTGATGATATATATATATAAAGTAAACTAAACTACTTGAATATTAATATATTTTTAAATTAAAAAAATAATTAACATATATAAATATTTTTTTCTTACATACTATTATAAAAATATTACTACTACTACTAATAATAATTATAATAAAAATGATTATTATTATTACCATTACCATTATCATTATCATTATCATTATCATTATCATTTAAATCAGTCATAATTCCACATGCTAAAAAAACTCATAACTTTGTTCAGAATATTATTTTATTATATAGATCATTACCACAAAGTATATACATATAGTTAATATAATAAATTATATCTCTTTACCTATTATCTTTAACTAAAATTATATATATATTAATTTTATATATTAAGATTACTTTGGTGAACATTCTAATGAATACAATGAACAAATACAAGAGATATGTAATAATTATGGTGTAGAAGATGAAGGATTTAGTAAAAAAAAGAAAAAAAATAAAAGAGCAAGTTCTAAGAAAATAAAAACAATCTTTATACTATATTGTTTTATTGAATTCATATTTATCCTTGTTCCATTTACATTTGTTTTTGTAAATATATATATCTTTTTATATGTTTTTATAAATATATATATATATATATATATTTATATTAATATTAATTATTCTATATTTAATGGTAACTATATTTGATTTGATATAGATGTATAACTCAGAATGTAGAAATTTAATGAATTTATTGATTCATTCTGTAAGTAATCTAATTTATATTATTTAATTTATTAATTAAATACAATAATCATTTATGATTTAGTATATGATATTTTAATAACTAAAAAATATCATATATATTATAGACAGAACGTGCCTATTATTTGAAATCAATCATTATGCATAGTTCAGAATTAATTTTGAATGATGAAAAATACTATACAAATGGTGAAGCACTAAGACTGATGATTGATAGTGGTGATCACTTACGGGTATTTATAATTTTATTTACTTTAGAATAAACTATTTCATTTTATGAATATAATTATATATGT
>JACVTC010000148.1:72500-125000 GCA_016946835.1 Neocallimastix lanati (nom. inval.)
AGAATAAAATAAATAGTAGAATAAAAATATAAAGTACAGATTGAATAAAATAAAAAAAATAAAATAAATAGTAGAATAAAAGTATAAAGTACAGATTGAATAAAATAAAAAAAATAAAATAAATAGTAGAATAAAAGTATAAAGTACAGATTGAATAAAATAAAATAAAATAAAATAAAATAAATAGTAGAATAAAAGTATAAAGTACAGATTGAATAAAATAAAATAAAATAAAATAAATAGTAGAATATAAGTATAAAGTACAGATTGAATAAAATAAAATAAAATAAAATAAAATAAATAGTAGAATATAAGTATAAAGTACAGATTGAATAAAATAAAATAAAATAAAATAAAATAAAATAAAATAAAATAAAATAAAATAAAATAAAATAAAATAAATAGTAGAATATAAGTATAAAGTACAGATTGAATAAAATAAAATAAAATAAAATAAAATAAAATAAAATAAAATAAAATAAAATAAAATAAAATAAAATAAAATAAAATAAAATAAAATAAAATAAAATAGAATAGAATAAAATAAATAGTAGAATAAAAATATAAAGTACAGATTGAATAAAATAAAAAAAATAAAATAAATAGTAGAATAAAAGTATAAAGTACAGATTGAATAAAATAAAATAAAATAAAATAAAATAAATAGTAGAATAAAAGTATAAAGTACAGATTGAATAAAATAAAATAAAATAAAATAAATAGTAGAATATAAGTATAAAGTACAGATTGAATAAAATAAAATAAAATAAAATAAAATAAATAGTAGAATATAAGTATAAAGTACAGATTGAATAAAATAAAAAAAATAAAATAAATAGTAGAATAAAAGTATAAAGTACAGATTGAATAAAATAAAATAAAATAAAATAAAATAAAATAAAATAAAATAAAATAAAATAAAATAAATAGTAGAATAAAAGTATAAAGTACAGATTGAATAAAATAAAATAAAATAAAATAAATAGTAGAATATAAGTATAAAATACAGATTGAATAAAATAAAATAAAATAAAATAAAATAAATAGTAGAATATAAGTATAAAGTACAGATTGAATAAAATAAAATAAAATAAAATAAATAGTAGAATATAAGTATAAAGTACAGATTGAATAAAATAAAATAAAATAAAATAAATAGTAGAATATAAGTATAAAGTACAGATTGAATAAAATAAAATAAAATAAAATAAAATAAATAGTAGAATATAAGTATAAAGTACAGATTGAATAAAATAAAATAAAATAAAATAAATAGTAGAATATAAGTATAAAGTACAGATTGAATAAAATAAAATAAAATAAAATAAATAGTAGAATATAAGTATAAAGTACAGATTGAATAAAATAAAATAAAATAAAATAAATAGTAGAATATAAGTATAAAGTACAGATTGAATAAAATAAAATAAAATAAAATAAAATAAAATAAAATAAAATAAAAAGTAGAATATTAAATAAGAAAGTACAGATTGAATAAAATAAAATAAAATAAAATAAAATAAAATAAATAGTAGAATATGAATATAAAGTACAGATTGAATAAAATAAAATAAAATAAAATAAAAAGTAGAATATGAATATAAAGTACAGATTGAATAAAATAAAATAAAATAAAATAAAATAAAATAAAAAAAAATAAAATAAAAAAAAATAAAATAAAAAAGAATGCAATAGATAATAAATAATGATAATGAATTTTTTGATATAAATATATTTTTTCTCATATTAATTGATCCTCAACATTACAAATGAAAAAAAAGATAAAATATTTTAATCTTTAATACATAAACTTCCCAATTCTGTTCATCGAATAATAAATCTACTTTCAAACCTTCAAATTAAAAGATATGATAATTATGATATAGGATTAAAAGTATTCTTATGTTGTTTCCTATTTAAAATCAAATATAAAAAATGAAAATTTCACCTTCTATTATAAATATTTCATTTTGAAACCGATACAGATTGTAAATTTATTGTTAACATAATTGATAATAATATATCAAATATAAATTAAAATAATTAATATAGCTTAAAAAAAAATATTAATTTTTTTTTTGTGGTTTTTTTGTGGTTTTTTTGTGGTTTTTTTTTTTTTTTTTTTTTTTATTTTTTTTTAATTTTTTATATAAATATTTTTGTTTAATAAAAAAAAAATTATAATTTATAATAAATTTATTTTAAATAAAATATTTATTCACTTAAGAATTAAAAATAATACTTTTAATATAATATTTATTTATTTTTTTTTTATAATAAAGTTTCATTATATCATTTTATAATTATTTTATAACATTAAGAAATAAAGAAATAAATTAATACAAGTCCAAGTCTGAAAATTTTTATAAAATTATTATTATTTTAAAAATTCTAAATAGTAGATGTATTATAATATATTAAAAAATTGAATATTCCATTTTTATATTAATAAACATATAATATATATATATAGTATATGTTTATTAATATTTATTTATTTATTCAAAGACTAAGAATAATTGTAAATATATTTAAAATATAATATATTTATATAATTATATTTTTGTTTAATTAAATATTTATATATATATATTTGAATATCAAAAAATTATATAAATATTTTAAAAAAACTAATATAAACGGAGCAAAGTATTATTAATTATAATTACAATAAAAAAGAGTGATGATAATAATTTTAATAATAATTATAATAATTTTAATAATAATTATAATAATCTTTATAATAATTATAATAATCTTAATAAAAAAAATAAAAATAAAAATAAAATAATATTTTAATGTGTATAATTTCTCCAAAGATTGCTAATGAAAAATATTATATATGTATCATTATATATTACAGTTATGAACATTTATAATGTATAAACATTTTATTATAAAATATTATTATTATTTTATTATATTAACTCTGATTAAAATTAGTTTATTATTATTTTATTATATTAACTCTGATTAAAAATAGTTTATTATTATTTTATTATATTAACTCTTATTAAAATTAGTTTATTATTATTATTATTATTATTATTATTATTATTATTATTATTATTATTATTATTATTATTATTATTATTATTATTATTATTATTATTATAATTATTATTATTATTATTATTATTTTTGTCTTTTGTTTTTGGTTTTTGTTTTGTTTTATGTTTTTTAGTTTTAGTATTTAATGACCTTTACATTTGTATGTTGAATATCAAAACTATTTTCATCTTCATCATTGATTAAAAGAATAATTTTTCATATTATCTACAATCATCATCATCTAATGGAAGATTTTTAGAATTGATTAAAACATTATTATCTTAATCATAAGAAAGTATATCTAATGTTGTTCGTATTTTAGAACTTTTACCTTAATCAAATAAAATAAAAATTTTATATATTTCATTATGGTTATAATTATCATAAATATATAGTTTTATTATTACCATTATAATTATTATATAGTTATTATTATCTATATATATATATATTGCTATTATCAACAATATATAGTTATTATTATTATTATTATTATTATTATTATTATTATTATTATTATTATATTAACAATCATTTTTTTCATTTAACTAAGTTTAATAATAATTTTTTTTTACCTATATAAATATAATTATAATCTTTTATATATATGATTCGCCAAGTAAAAAAGTAATAACATGTATATGGCATATTAAAAATTTGAATTATAATTGATAATCGTTATATTAAAAAAAGTTTATACTTTATAGAATTAAAGTCTTTAATGTTAAAGGTTATACTTTATTCACATTTTACGAAAATAATAATTTTATTTATTTAAATAATAATAATAATAATAATAATAAAATAATATAAAAAACAAAAACAAAAACAAAAAAAAAAAAAAAAAAAAAAAAAAAAACCTTTGATTTATTAAACACAAGAAATTTTTAATTTTATAATTATTATCCTTATTATAAATATATGAAAATTATAATTCACATAACTAAAATTTAATACATATTATATATATATATATATAACTTTTTAATAATAAGAAAATGTATTATACTAATTTGAACACTATACTTAATAATATTAGAATAATTATTTAATCTTTATTTATTATTTTTTAAATTTAAAATAAAAATATTTTATTTGATTATAATTTTTTGTTCAAACTTATATATATATATAGATATTTAAATATTTAATTATTCAATTTGTTTTTTCTATATATATGATATTTATAAGTTTTTTTTTTTTTTTTTTTTTTACTATATATTTTAATATATCTATATGCTTTTTTTCTAGATTTTTAATATTTCTATATCGTTTTTTTTCTTAATGTTTTTTAATTGATGTATTTTGTATTTTCTTATTTTCTTTGTTTGTTTCTTGAAACTCTAGCTTTTGCTTGTTGAATCTTAAGAGTAAATTCGCAATTATCGTTAGTTAAAAGAGTAAATTTTCTAGTGTTACATTCAAAGGTAGTGATTTTGTCTTTTTCTAATTCGAGGAAGACAAGGTATTCATCTAAAATGTATTTCTTATCTTCACTATCATAAGAATATAAATTAGCCTTCTTGAAAGTAGTACTATTGGTAATTTTACATTTGTTTTTGTTTTCAACTTTGACGTTAAAAGTAAAATTGAATTTTCTATTATCGTGAGTTAAATTACATAAAACTGTTTTGTTCTTATCATCATATCCACAATTATTTATTGGAACATCATTAGAATAACCTAAACCACCATCTTTATCATAAGAAAGAATTCCTATTGTAGCTTGTATTTTGTATTTTTCATTCTTTTTAATATTGACGTCTTTTGGGAATTTAATTTCAGTGGCAAAAGCAGTACTCCATTGAAGAGTAAATAAGGTAATTAAACAAAATAAGAAATTAATAAGTTTCATTTTTTTATTTGATTATATTTTTATTTCTTTAGTTTTTTTATTTATTTTTTGACTATATAAATTTATAAATTCATATAATGATTATTATTATTTTTTATTTATTTTATTTTTTTTTTTTTTTTTAATTTTATTTTATTTAATTTTTCACTTTATTATTTTATTTTATTTTATTTTTATTTTATTTATTTTCTATTTATTTATTTATTTATTTTTAATTTTTGTTTTTTCTTTAATATATTAACAAAATTAAGGATAATCCTTTTTTTTTTATATACAAAAAAA
Organism: Neocallimastix lanati (nom. inval.); assembly: GCA_016946835.1. NCBI lineage: Eukaryota > Fungi > Neocallimastigomycota > Neocallimastigomycetes > Neocallimastigales > Neocallimastigaceae > Neocallimastix > Neocallimastix lanati (nom. inval.). The sequence goes on from JACVTC010000148.1 coordinate 77,689, forward strand.
AAGAAAAAATTATTATGTATCATTATATCATCATATATTAATTTAAAATTTTTTTAATCTTAACGAATAAAATAAAACTTTCTTCTTACATTATGTTACACATAAATTATTAAAAAAAAAAAAAAAAAAAAAAATAAAAAAGAAAATTGCTTATAATAATTTTTTATAATTTGTTAAATGAATGACAAAAAGAAAAAAAAAAAAAGTTTTACAATAAATTTTATAAATTTTTATTTTAATATAATATAAAATTTATATTCAAATAATCTGAATAATTAAGGAATATCATCATCTTTTTTGAAATATAAAAATGGTAATAATTATTACCAATATTACAATTTAAAATGATAAATTTTACTATATAAATTTTATTATAAGGAATATTTAATTTTATTTTAATTTAAACTATTTTATATACGTATTGAATATTAAAGTTTAAAAAAAAAAAAAAAATCAATCACTTGAACATTATGTAAAACTTTTTTTTTTTTTTTTTCAAAAGTGTTTTATTATTACAATTATCAGAATTGCCATAAATTAGTAATATTCTTTAGAAATAGACAGTTTAAAGTATTATATATATATACAAAAAGCTTTTTCTATTATTATTTTCTATAATGATGTAAAAATTAGGAAGAATGTTCTTTACTATATAGAAATTTTTTTATAATATATTATTTAATAATAATACTATATCCATTTTTTCTTTTAAATATTTTATTATATATATATATTTTTTTTTCTTTATAAAAAAAAAATAAGAACATAATGTATCATTATATTTTATTAGTATATATTACAAAAATATTCATAAACTTCAAAAATAAAAAATAAAAAAAAATATTATATATACTAAAATTTTGTGTTTTAATTTATTTACATTCATGTATCTACATTTATATTTTATATTTAATAAGAAAAATAAAATTTACTATTTAATTTTATTTATTATATGTTTTTTTATTTATCTTATCATAAGTAAAAAAAAAAATAATAATAGAGTTTTATTTTCTATTATTTTATATAATTTAAAGTTTAATTAACCACTACTCTTTATAATTTTTAAAGTCATGTATTTTTTTTTTTTTTTAAAAAAAATAATTGATAATATACTTAATAAAATGATAAAATATTCAAATAATAATATTAATAATAATGAAAAAAAATACTTATACTAATAAGAAATATTCAAATAACTAATATATAAATTAAATAATAAATATTATTATTATATAAATAATTGAGCACTAAAATTTTGATATCTAATATTATATATAGTTTATATTAAATAAATTAAATAAATAAACAAAATAAAAATTTATAGATTTGTTTATAAAAAATATAGATTAAGTTATGTAATTAAATTTTTTCATTTGTTATTATTAATTGTTTTTTTTTTTAAAAAAAAAAATAATTGGAAAATTTGATCTAATAGTTTATTTTTTTAATTATAAAAATTTTAATTAATAAATAAAATTGTTTTGAATTAAAAAAAGTTTATACTTAATTATTATATTATTCTTAAAAAACTCGAACTTAACTAAATAAAAGGTTAAATTTATATGCATATCTTTTATGTAGATAACTTAACTAAATAAAAGGTTAAATTTATATGAATATCTTTTATATAAATTTATAATTAATAATAATTAATGTTAAAATAAATTATTTTCATTTTTTTAGAAACTTTTCACAAAATTTTATGTCATTTTGAATTTAATAGCAATAGTGATTCATCATGTTTCAAACAAATATTTAAATTTTTAAAAGTAAAAGCAAAAAAAGTAAATTTATAATATATAATGTAATAATATAATTAATGTAAATTTTATTAAATTTATTTATGATGAAATATCAAATTTAATTTATTTATTTATTTGTTTATTTTTATTTATTATATTGATATATATATATATATTTTTTTTTTGACTTAATAAAATAACTGAATTATAAGATATAATTATGAAATGAATAGATATAACTTCATATACTAATATATCTTATTACAAAATTTTTATTGCCAGTTTTTATTTTTTTAATTTTTTTAATTTTTTATTTAAACGATATTTTCTTTTTTTTTTTTTTTTTTTTTTTTTTTTTTTTTTTTTTTTTTTAAAAAAAAAATTTAAACATTATTTAATAGAATGCTAAAGATTAATTATTAGTTTTAAATAATTAAATAAATTATTTTCATGAATTATTGTTCTTTATAAATTATTATTATTATTATTATTATTATTATTATTATTATTATTATTATTATTATTATTATTATTATTACCATTATTATTATTATTTTTTTAAATTATATTTCTAATATCATAATTCCTTTTAACGTTATTAATATAAAATATTAGGCAAAATAAAATAAAATAAAATAAAATCAATATTGAAATATAATAAAATATGTAAAGTATTAATAAAAATAAATAAAAAAAATAAAATAAATATAAATTAAAATAAATAACCAATTAATATGAATTTTTTATTATATATTTAATTTATTTAGAATAATCATACCATTCTCAATTGAATAAAATGCAAAACATCTATGATGCGCCACATAAAGCCTCATTAATATAGCAATTTTATAAGTTTAATTAAAAATTTAAAATTTATTTTCCTAGTTGATTTTATAAAATAATAAATATATATTATTAGATATATAATAAATAAATAGAAAAATGAATGAATGAATGAATAAATAAATAAATATATAAATAAATAAATAAAACTTGATTTAATGTTTTAATATTAATAAAGTTTATTTTTTTATATTGTCCTTGTTAAAATAAAATTTTATATCTATATGTCTTAATTTACTATTAAGCTCTCCATTTTCTATAGTTGTTTTACTAGCTAAATTGTCTGTATAGATCTTGAGTGGTCTTTTATAATTGAATAATTCATGCAAAATATTTCTTACATTTAGAACCTTTTTTTTTTTTTACGCATTCAGACATAGCAATATATTCAGCTTCGGCTGTCGAGGTGGCGACTATAGATTGTTTTTTTTTTTTTTTTTTTTTCGATTGCCAACAGATTGGGTCATTATTCATTAAGATTATATATCCAGAAGTAGATTTACTGTCTTTTGGATCACCAGCGAAATCTGAATAGCAGTAAGCGACTATTTCTCCCTGTCCTTTATATGTGATTTTATAATTTTTAGTATAGTTTAAATATCTTAAAATATTTATTACCCTTTTCCAGTCCCGCAGAAGAAGGATGTTCTGAGCATCGTGATACTTTACTAACGACAAAAGAAATATCTGGACAAGTACATCTAGATAAGTAAATTAGTGATTCCACAGCACTTTTGAATAAAGCTTTGTCAAATTCTTTTATATCATTATTTTCCAAATAATTATTGGTACATGGAGTTTTTTGATTTTCTTATATTATTTTACACTATATTTCTTTAATATATTATTTATAAATTGAATCTGACTAATAGAATAATTGGATTTATATCTTTCGATTTTAATATCAAGAATATAATCTGCAGGGTTGCATTTTGAAATTTTAAATGCTTTCTTAATTTTCTTAATAATGGTTTTCTATATGTTTATTTGTTCCTGTGATTAAAAGATCATCTACGTATACACCAAATTAAGCAAACTAATTTATCTCCCTCCATTTTCTTAAAAATACAAGGTTCAGAAACTAATTGAATGAAATTGTTATTTTTAAGAAAATTAGTAAATAATATATTCCAGAGTCGGCCTGATTTATTCAAGCCATATAAAGATTTATTGAGTTTCTAATATCCTTTACCAAAGTTTTCATCACCAGGAGAAATGAAATATATATATATATATATTTTTTTTTTATCTAAAGGAGCATTTAAATAAGCTGCCTTTATGTCAAGTTGCATCTTATTCCAGCAGAATTTTGCAGCAATGGCAATCATAAATTTTAGGCTATCGAGACTTAGTGTAGGAGAGAATGTAATATCGAAATCAGTTCCTTTCTATTGAGTAAATTCTCGTGCTACGAGACGAGCTTTAAATTTTATTATGTTATCTTCACTATCTTTTTTAATAGTAAAAAATCCATATAGTTGAAATTGGAATTTTTTTTTTTTTTTTTACCATCTGGTAGTCATTTAACAAACGTCATTATATTATTATCATAAAAATTTTTAATTTCAGCTTTAATTGCCTTAATCCAATTTTCTTTTTCTTTGCAATTTATTGCTTGTTTAAACGTATTAGGAATTTTAATTTGATAATTTTATTCAATGTTTCTTCCAGGAAATTTTTCAACAGATTTAGTACCATCTGGATGGATTTGATCCTTGAGTATTTTCGGGAAAAGACAAATATATTTTTGTTTTTATCCATTATATCAAATATTTCAGTAATTTGATTAATAATATAACGGTTTTACATTCAGATAGATTCTTGGTTTTTTGAGAGTAAAGTTTCCTTAACCAGTAGTTAAGATCCGCCGTTTTTTCCTTATTGTATAATGCTTTTAATTTTTGTATTATTTCTCATGCAGTCTTAAGACCCCTAATACAAGGTAGAATATCCTTTTTAATATTACGCACTAGCCATGGCGTCTTCTTTTTGGGCTTGTTTTATTTTTACCTCCAGATTTTGGATGGTTTTTGTGGAATTTTTCTGATTTCCGGGTGTATTCTTTTCTTTCTCGTGTTTCTCATTGAGTTCCCCAATTACATCAGATTCAACATATTCGAAGATTTCCTTTGACTTAAGGATTTTTTCGAGGATGAATTCCCAGTTTTCGAAGTTCTTTTCATTAAGTCTTTCTTCGATACGTAAGTTTGATTTAGTAGGCATGTCGATAGTAGTTATAGGAGAATTGAGACTCTTAATCACTTATTTGATTTAATATTTTAATATTAAAAAAGTTTATTTTATTATAATTATTTTATTGTAATAGGTAATTACAATTTACAAATTTAAGAAATTTACATTATGAATATTTATACTAATTGTGGCTAATATACCAAATAATTTTCAATAAAACTTTGATATCTATAATTAAACTTCATTATATTTTAATAATAAATAATTAAATAATTAAATAAATAATTAAATAAATAAATAAATAATAAATAAATAAATAAATAAATAATTAACTAATTAACTAACTACTAACTAACTAACTAACTAACTAAATAACTAAATAACTATATTATAAAATATACATATAATAAATATATATATAAAAACATTGTATGCTTCATTTTTTGTTTCTGAATCCACAACCTTGAACAGATTACAAGTTTAATTTGATTCTGAGAGGTAACTCGAAAACATAAGAGAAGCAGAGCTTAAATATTATAATAGATTTGATAATAATAATAAATATAAAAATATATTAAATGGTATGATATAGAATATTAGGATTAAGAGAATAAAATTTTGAGCAATTTATTTTCTAGATGTTATAATTGTTAATTTTATTTTTTTTTTTTTTTATTTTTGTTGAACTTCACCAAGAGTTTGAAACGATTAAGATTTTCTTCAGGTTCCTAAGAAGCTTCTGAAAGTGGATATCCTTTCCACTTGATAAGATATGTTTTTTTTTTTTTTTTTTCATAATGCATTCATTTATCTAAACCTTGTTCTACTTCATATTCTTCTTTATTATTAATAATAAGTAGTAGCGATTTTTGGTTTCTCCAGAAATGATTTTCAAAATATGGTTCGAGTTCCTGAACGTGCATAATAGGATGTAGCTGAATTCTGCATAAATAGAGAAAATCATTTCAGTTTGAAACCTTTTTTAAGTTTATATAACATATAAAATACTGTTCAGTAATGTAGTTCACTCTCTCCATCAAATCGTTAGGATTAGGTTGGTGGTGAAATGGAAAAGAAAAATTTTAAAGTAATATCTAAAATTTAGGTGTAAAATGAGTGCCTCTATCGAGGAGAGTATCATCAAGGAGACCGTAGTATCGGAGAAAGTGATTGAGAAATGCGGAAAGTAGTATCTGAAACAGAAAGGACATTTGGGAAAAGAAAATAAAGAAAAAAACAGGAAAATCAATGAACAGAATATACATTTCTTAAAAAGAAATGGTCCTTTTTCTTTGAAATCATTATCAAGAAAAAAAAAAAAATGTATGACTGTATCAACAACTGAAGCTGAAATTTGCCAGTTTAACTGAATGTGCCAAATATGGTATGTGGTTACAAAAAGTACAGGGAGAAATATTTTAAGATAAGTTTATTTTAAAAATAAATATTGATAATAAATCATGCATATACATTACTGAAAATGAAAATTCTAATGCAAGACGTAAACATATAAATATTAAATTATAAATATGTAAATAAAAAAAAAAAAAAAAAAAAAAAAAAGGAAAAATAACATTAAGATATATTGAAACAAATAGTATGGTAGCAGACCCATTAATGTTACCCAATTAAAAATGGATGTAATGATACTTTTATTAAAAATATTTATGTATGGTGCAATATTAAACGTTTTGATTATTAGTATTTCTCAAATAACAAAAATAAAAAATAATTAATTACTAATAATAAAAATTTAATATAAAAAAATTTTTTTTTTTTTTATCAATAAAAGTTTAATATATATATATTGTTTGTATAGAGGGAATATTAAGCATAAATTATGTCATATGAACAATAGACATAAAAATAGTATACGCCACATAAAGCCTCATTTGTATAACCTTATTCTATATATAACAATTTTATAGAGTAATTAAATTTTCAAATTTTATTATTCTTATTGATTATTTAAAATAATAATTATATTATTATTAATATATAATAAATAAATAAATAAATAAAATATATATAATAAATAAAAATAATATATATAATAAATAAAAATATAAAACCACTTGAGTATCATGTTCTTTGAATCCACAACTATGAACATTTTATATTATATTGATATATATTTTTATATTTATTAAATCTCTTATTTATATTTATATATTAAATTATAAATTAAAAATTATTATTTATAAATGTTTAATAAAAAAAATTAAAATTTATATTAGAATAATTTTTAGGCCATGTTTTTTTAATTTTCAAATTGACCAAATACAAGACACAGAATATGAAGAAGAGCTTTTTACACAAATTAAGGCATTTTTGGAAAGTTTTAAAAAGAAAATGGAATCATTTTAAATTTTATTTATTAATAAAAATTAATTTTTTTTTTTTTTTAAATAAATTTAAATACTAATTTTTTAATTTAAGAAAAAAAAAAATATATAGGAGATTAAATAATCTTTAAAGTATATCTCTACAATGAATAAAAAAAAAATAAAATAAAAAAAAAATAAAAAATAAAAAAAAAGAATAGAAAAAAAATAAAAGAATTTAAAACAAATAAAAAAGAAAAGAGTAGAATAAAATAAAATAAATAGTTGAAATATGAATATAAAGTAGATTGAATAAAATAAAATAAAATAAAATAAAATAAAAAAAAATATATATATATATATATTTATATAAATAAACTTTAATTAATTAATAAGAATAAATTAAAAAATATTATACACTGTATATATGTATAAATATAAATATAAATAAATAAATTCTTATATTACATTGTTTATAAGTCCATACCATTATTTTATATGTTAATAGTATTATATTATAAAAAATTGTCATATAATTTATATATATATTTATTATATATAATTATAATTATTTAATTATATGACAAAGCTCAATATTAAATCATATACTTAAAAGATATATATATATTTTTTAAATACTTATTAATAATATACATATCTATGTACATATATAATATTTATAAATATATTTTATAATATATATTCCAATTTATTTAATGTATTTTAATTCATAAATTGTTAATGCAATTATATTAGAAAAATATTATTTTAAATTTTATTTTAAAAAAATAAATATAAAAAAAGGAAAAAGTACTGATATAACTCTGGTTCTAGAAAGTATTATTGGGATTAATTTATTTAAATATATTATTAAATTATTTATTTAAATTTTATTATTATGATAACATAGATTTATTGATTATCCATTTAAAAGTATCTTTCTCATACACTTTCTCATAATTCAGAGAAAATATTTTATTTTTATGTTATCTGATTATAATTAATTCTTTAATTAATTGTTCTTATGATTAAAATAAACTTTTTAATGAGTTTTTATGATACGTATTATAAATATTAATAATTATTAATTAAGGAAATATTTAATAACTATATAAAAATAAATATAAAATAATTTAAACATTGATTTATATTGTAAAATTTATTATTAATTACAAAGTTAATATCTAGAATTTACGACTACTTATTAAGAAAATTATAAAATCATTGGATTTAGATTTGATTTATGACATTAATTTATGTTTGAATAAAAAATTTTATTTAATATTAATTAAGGTTTGAATATTTCATTTTATATCAATATTTAATATATAATTATATAAAATAGAATATAGAAGAAGAAAATTATGATAATTTTAATTGTAATAAAATTTGATATGAATAAAAAATAGAAAATTGAAATAGAAGAAAATATAATAAATAATAAATAATAAATAATAAATAATAAATAATAAATAATAAATAATAAATAATAAATAATAAATAATAAATAATAAATAATAAATAATAAATAATAAATAATAAATAATAAATAATAAATAATAAATAATAAATAATAAATAATAAATAATAAATAATAAATAATTGAATAATAAATAATAAATAATAAATAATAAATAATTGAATAATAAATATAAATAATAAATAATAAATATAAATAATAAATAATAAATAATAAACAATAAATAATAAATAAATAATAATAAATAATAAATAATAAATAAATAATAAATAAATAATAAATAATAAATAATAAATAATAAATAAATAAATAATAAATAAATAAAAAAATAAAATTAATATATTTTAAAAGTTAATTTAATATAAAAATATTGTTTTTAATACATATTTTAAAGTTTGTCAAATAATATTTATATAACCGAAAAAAAAATTTTTTTTAGTTTTCATCTTTATTTATGAAGATCGATCAATTTTATTAAAACTAAAATAAGATTAATTTAATGTATGACGAATAAAATAAAAATGTAATAATATTAATAAATTTAATTTATATTTATTATTTAATATAATAAAAAAAATAATAAAAAGATAATATAATAAAGGGATAAAACAAAACAAAAAAAAAAATAAAAATAAAAATAATTAAAATTTAAAAAAAAAGAAAATACAAATATTTATATTTGTATTTGTATTATAATACTACTAAAAATAAAAATAAATAAATAATTAATTAATTAATTAATTAAAATAAATAAATAAATAAATAAATAAATAAATAATAAGGAAGGGTTGTATTTATTAGAAAAAACCAATCTAAGTAGCTAGTTTTTTGGCAATTCATAATAACTTTTATTAAAAATAATCAGTTTGTTGGGAGTTTTTTACTTGAATTAATAATTAAAAAATACATTAAGTAATAAATATAAAATGTAATGTTATATAATATATAAAATATTATATATTGTATATCCATGTAGATAATAATATAAAATCTATAAACTTTTAATTTCATTTAATATAAATTTTCATACTAAATCTAGGTTTTGTATTTTCTTTGAATTAAAAAAAAAAAATCAATACTTTTGTATAATTAATTACTATTAATATCAATTTATCTACTTGAATTGCTATTTGTGAAGCATGTTCAAAGAATAAATTAAAATAATATTATTTTAATATATGCAATTTATTTTCTTAACATTTATTTCCTATTTTAAAATAAAAAAAAAATTACTTTTATGAAAACAGTTTATATCATTAAAATATATGTATATTTAATTATATATTTATATTTAATTATATATTTATTTTTAATTATATATTTATTTTTTGTATTATGTATTGTACATTAAGAAATATCTAAAAAAAAGTTAATATGGAAAAAAAATTACAAAAAAAAAAAAAAAAAAAAAAAAAATAAAACACTTTATTAACTATTTTTAATATTACTAATATAAAAACTTTTTTTTTTTTTACTATGGATGTTAATATGAATATATGACTAAACTCTCTGTCGTTTTTATATTTTATTATTAGTAAATAATGAATGTATCATCCAAGTTTAATTTGTCAGAAATTTTGATTTTATTTTAACTATTGCGATAAAAAAGAAATAAAATCAATGAATTATGTGAAAGTCATTCAAAGTAGTACCATTTTTTGTATATTATATATTCCCATATTGCATATTAATTGATTTATATTTAAATGAAAAAAAAAAAATTATTCCATTTTAAAGAAGATTTAAAATTATATAATATATTTAATATTTTTAATTTTAATTTTTATTTTTATTTCATTAAAAATAAAAATAAAATGACATTAGTAATTCTATTAATTATAAAAAAAAAAAAAAAAATGATTTAACAAAAAATAATTACTGATGTAATTATAATTTTAATTATTTTAATTAAAATGATTTTTATTACAAAAATAAATAAATAAATAAATAAATAAATAAATAAATAAATAAATAAATAAATAAATAAATAAATAAATAAATAAATAAATAAATAAATAAATAAATAAATAAATAAATAAATAAATAAATAATAATAATAATAAAAAAAAAACTTTATTAATTATGTAAAGTCAATGAATGACTTTGATTGGTATAAACTGAAAAGATATAATATGATTTTCATAAAACTATTTATATATAGAAAAGTATATATAAATAAGAAGTCACTAAATATAATATAATATGATTTTTAATTGTTTCAGGTAATCAAAAGAAAATATTTATTGAATTCTATAATATAAAAACTTTATATATATTTACTTCATTATTTTTTAATTCTATATCATGAAAAGAACAATCAATGATTTAAATAAAAAAAAAGTATAATAAAACAATAAATAGATAAAATTTTATAAAAAAAAATAAATAAATAAAATAAAATATAAAAAAATTAATAATAATACTATTTAATATACTTTTTATTTCGAAGAAATGAAGTATTAATGTTTCATATATTTTTAATTTAATTTATTATTAAAAGGAAAAAAAAGAGGAAAAAGGAAAAAAGAGAAAATTTTTATAAATACTATAAAAAAAAATTTTTTTTTTATAATTATTACTTATTTTCAACTTTATTAATTAATAAAAATAAAAAAAATTTTGTAATTAAAATAATTATTTATATTTATGTTCTGTTTTTTTTTTTTTTTATATTTATATTAGTTTTTTAAGATGGCAAAACTAATAAAGATTATTAGTTTATTTTATTTTATTTTATTTTATTAATTATTATTATTTTAAAGGTTAAATTCAGAGTAGTTAAAAAGAAAAAGGAAAAGAATATAATTTCTGACATTGATCTAATAATAATAATAATAATAATAATAATAATAATAATAATAATAATAATAATAATAATAATAATAATAATAATAATAATAATAATAATAATAATAATAATAATAATAATAATAATAATAATAATAATAATAATAATAATAATAATAATAATAATAATAATAATAATAATAATAGTAATAAACACCAGTCTAATATTTATTAAATATGAATAAATCTTCTTTTCACCAATAAAATAAATAAAACAAACTAACAAACACTTAAATTATTTATAATATAAAGTTTAATACTGATTTAATTTTTATTACATTATACCATTTTCGAATTTCTATATTATAAAATTCAATATCTATCATATATTATAAAAATATTTCTAATTTAATATATTTTTATTTCAAACTTTTTGTTTTCTATATTGTAAATATATAATATATAGAGTAATTATAATAAAAAAAAATTTTTTTTAAAATAATATTTAAATTTTATCAGTTTAATATTGAATTATACATACTTCACCTTAAAAATAATTCTAATTATAATTATAATAAATAATAAATAATAAATAATAAATAATAAATAATAAATAATAAATAATAAATAATAAATAATAAATAATAAATAATAAATAATAAATAATAAATAATAAATAATAAATAATAAATAATAAAAAAGAGTATTTATTAATAAATAATAAATAATAAGTAATAAAAAAGAGTATTTATTAATAAATAATGAATAATTGAATAATAAAAAAGAGTATTTATTAATAAATAATAAATAATAAATAATAAAAATTTGTTTAAACTTGTATAAATTACAAATTATGCTATAAAATGTTTTAAATGGTTTAGATGTTTTAATATTGATTTATAAAAATTTGTATTAAAAATTTTAAAATGAAATAAATGAAATATATTATATGTTAATATAAAAAAAGTTTTTTTTTTTTTTTCACTTTAATTAAGGTTACGTTCTTTTTAATAAATTAATTAAAAAGAGTTTAATTTATAAATTTAAATGATATAGAAGTTTATTTATTATTAATATTTAAATTTTAAAAATAAAAGTCAAATTATTAAATTTTAATTATAAAATAGAATATTAAATTTTTTTTATCAAATTTTAATCTATTTTCATTGGTTATTAAAATTTAAATATGGAAATATATAAATAATCAAATATAATTTTTTTTTTTTTTTTTTAATTTAGCAAAAAAAAAAAAAAATTAATAAAAGAATAATAAAAAAAAAGAAAAGGGAGGAAAAAAAGTAAAAAGAAAAATAAAAATGGAAAGATATAGCTAAAAACATAGTTTGATTTTAAGTTTTATCTATTTTTTTCCTTTTTTTTTTTTTTTATTATATATATATTTTTTTATTAAATATATATTTAAACATAAACATAAAAAAAAGCACTATTTATATTACATATAAAATATTTCTTATAATTAAATATCTTTAATATTTATTAAAATAAAATATAAAAAAATTAATAAAAATGAATACAACAATTTTTGAATCTAAATTGAATTCACAACAATTTGAATTATATAAAAATTTATATTATGAAAATTTAGATGATAGAAAATATTTTATTGAAGATAATAGAACTGAAAGGTCAACTTTTGAATGGCTTTTCAGTAAAGGAACTAATTATTCCTGCTATATCCAATATTTATATTCTCTTAATAAAGAACAAAAGCTAGATAATACTATTGACAAAGTTAGAACAGTAATTTATGCATTACATAAACCTCTTCAATTTACTTTTTTCTATTGGACTATATTATTATTTGTATTATATAAATTTAATTTTAAAAATAAAATTTTAAAACTTATAGCTGTTCATTTAATATTACGGTAGGTATTAATAAAAATTTTTTTTTTATTTATTATTAGTATTTTTTTTTTTTAAAAGAAAAAAATAATAACAAAATAAAAAAAAATAATAAAGTAATATAAAATAATATTTATAAATATTATTTTTATTTATTTTATATATTAATATATTTTTTTATTAATATTTAATAAAAACTATATATTTACAGTTCAATAGGGGATATATTGGATAAATTTGGTGATTTATGGCCTCGTTATTTTGCAAACAAAGAAATAGTTCCAAATCAGTTTGATTGTACATATGAAACTTCCTCACCAGAGCATTATCCTTTTAGATGGTTTTTAACACGACAAATTGGTTGTACTTTTTGGCTTTCAGGTGAAATTGTTGCAGATTGGTATTCTTTAATTCGAACAAGGGATATTATGAAATCCAAAAAAACAATATGGTATGTATATGTATCGTGTGGATTATTTAACATTTCAAAAATTGCTCTAATTATTCTTCATTGGTGTCTCCCCGTAAGTTCAATCTACACTAGTACAGGTGTATATAATAAGGAAAACTTTGGAAATTTTTATAATATTTATTGGTTAATACAACTTATTATTATCTATGCCTCGATATTATATGATTTTTCGGTTTATTATGTATTAAAGAAATATTATTTCCAAATTTCAAATTCTGGACTTGGTTTTGTTAAAAAATTTAAGACCTATTCAACTTATAGAATTTGTGTCACTGCATTATTTAGTTTAATATTTTTACCAATCATTTCATCTACTATTGTAATGAGATTATATTATTACTACGTTGGGGGATTAAAAAATTTAGATCTTTCTTTTGATGAAATAAAATTATCTATTTCTAATTTACAATATTTTATCATTTTTATTGATCAAATTTTATTATCTTATTCTCAAGTGGATGAATCAAGAGAAGATTCGGATACATTTAATATGAATAATTATTCAAAGTATAACAATAATACTTATAATAATAATAATAATAATAATAGTAAAAATGATTATTCTAATAATCAAAATAGTTTTAGTTATCTTAATAAACTAAAATATAAAAATGAGAATTTTAGTAATAATAATCAGAGTCCACTTATGGATTATAATATTGATAATTATAGTAATCAAGATCTTAATAGTTTCAGTATGAAAAATTTAAATTCAAGCTTTTATAAAATTAAATAATTTATCAATATTGATCACCATATATCATAATAAACAATTAAGAACTAATTAATTAATAAAACAAAAAAAAAAAAAGATTAGAAAATTTAAAATAAATTGTTAAAAAAAAAAAAAAAAAAAAAAAAATTAAAAGTAAAGAAAAGAATTGGGAAAAATTAAATAAAATAAAAATAAAGTACTTTTTATTTTTATTTTTTTTTTTTTTTTTATTTTTTCATATAAATAAAACTCTATATAATTAATTATACTTTAATTATATATTAATTTATTAAGTAAAATCACAATTTTATTGTATATATATTAGATTTTAAATATATTTTATAAAATATATATTAAAACAAACAAACAAAATATATATGAAATATGAAATATCAAAACAGATAAACAAACAAACAAACAAAAAAAGAAAAAAAAAAAAATTACTTACAGTAGTTAATATATATATTAATAATGAAAATAATAATAATAATAATAATAAAAAAGTATAAACAAATAATTATTATTATTTTATTGTCATAAAATAAAATAAAATAAAATAATAATAATAATTTATAATAATAATAATAAAATAATTTATAATAATAATAATAAAATAATTTATAATAATAATAATAATAATAATAATAATTTATAATAATAATAATAATAATAATAATAATTTATAATAATAATAATTATAATAATAAAATAATAATAATAATTTTAATAATTATAATTATAAAATTATAATTATAATATAATAGTAATAATTGATAATATATTAATATTAATTAATAATATATTGCCATAAAAATAATTATTAAATAATATTATTTATATGGTATTTTAACAATAATAAAAATAAATTAAAACCTTTATTACAAATATTATTATTTAATGTTTGTAATAAAATATTATTATTTAATATTTATAATAAATTATTATTATTTAATATTTGTAAAAAAAAAAAAAATATAATATGAAATTTAGTTAAAAAATTGTTAATTATTTTAAATAGTGGTGTTTATATAATAACTAGTACTTATCATATATTTATTATTCTATTTATTTGTTTATTTATTTATTTATTAAAAAATTGAATTTCTTAAATTTATTTAATATAAAATTAAATCTATTAATAAAACTTCTTTTAGTTCAAGGGAAAATTTATAGTGAATCTCTTAGTGGTGTGTATCAGACAGACTTTAAAATTTTTTTTTTTTGTTGTTTTTTTTTTTGTTTTATTATATTAAATAAGTTTTAGTAGATATTGATTTCAATTCTTATCTTAATTCTTTTATTCAAAAAAAATTTTTTTTTTCTTTTTCTATATTTTATTTATTATTCTCAGCCTTGAATCTCCCCAATGTAATTTAGGTTTCAACAGAATTTTAGGATTAAGATCTGGTTTCAAATACAACAACTCTATTACTATCGGAAAAAGGAAGATTTTTTTTTTTATCAACTGTCCAAAGGGAAACTCCGTCTATATTGTAGAAGAAGGTGAACAAAGTTGTTTATCCATTTGGATAGTTGAATATTCTTCCTTTTTTTACATTAAAATTAGATATGAAATCTTTTTTTAGATTTCATCCATGACTTTTTTATTATATTTAATGATTAAAAAATATATATATATATAAGGAACCTCTATTCTTATTACCTTATATATATATATTTTTAAGTATTTCTGATGAATATGAAAGTTTTTTTTTTTTTTTTTTATCAAATAAATATATATTTACTTATTCCTTCTTGATGGGTGATGGAATTTCATCTTTTTGGATGAGCTAACCATTCGATACTGGAGAATGGAGACGTTTTTAAGTGAAACGATAACAACACTTAAAAAAAAAACAGTTCACAAGGATCCACTATTTCATATATATTTTGTGGGAGAGGCTGGGGTGTTTGTATTTATCGTGCTAAAAAAAAAAAGTAAATGGATATTAAATATCAAAAGTATATTAAAAAAATTGAAAATAAAAAAAAAATATCTATCATTCGTAGTTCTCTTGAGTTTAACTTTCTTTTTTTTTTTTTTTTTTTAATCGATTCAAATAAGAAATCCTTCAGTATACCAAAGAGTATCGACAGTCGTACTATCGATATGGCTTAGAAAATAATACTACTATTAGTAGTAGACCTAATATATATATATATATATATATATATATATATTTCGGACAACGAAAAAAAAAATTACTAATAGTTTAGTTCCCACTCACATAAAAAAAAAAAAAAAAACTACAAAGAGTTAATTCTTTTAATGAGAAATCTTTCTGTATTTTTTTTCCAGTAGGGAGGGGAGAGAGAGAGAGAGAGAGAGAGAGAGAGAGAGAAAGAGTTTAGTTAGACATCACACCACACTATCTAGTTTTTTTTTTTTTTTTTTTTTTTTTTTTTTTTTTAATTATTTTTAAAATATAAAGTGGTGATCCTATTACTACACATAGTGTACATTCATCACAATCAAAAAAAAAAAAATTCTTTTTTTTTTTTTTTTTTTTTTTTTTAACTTTTGAACCTATTCTTATTCTTTATGACATTAAATTTTCAAAGATGAATTAAAATTTAATTTATTTTTTATTATTATTATTTTTATTTTTTATTTTAATTAATCTTTTACCTGCATTTTTATTTTTTATTTTTAAATTAAATAATATATATATATATATTATATATTATATATAAATATATATATATATATATTTTTAAAAAATGTAATACATAAAAATAAGATTATCTATTTAATAAAGCAGTGAAAGTGTATTCTCTTCCTAGTCTAAAAATAATAATAATAATAATAATAATAATAATGATAATAATAATAATAATAATAATAATAAAGAATATAAAAAAAAAATATTATTATTGTTTCGAATTTAAGTTATTTTTAGTATATTAATTTAAATTCTTTATATATATATATATATATATTATCCACTCAGGGAAGACTCATCTTAATTCTCTGTGATGGTAAAAAAAAAAAAAAAAAAAATTCATAGAGTAATATTTGAATTTTTTTTTTTAAAGTACAATTGCTTATGGTAGCTGTTTGTCCTCGATATTATTTATTATAAATTAATTTTTTAAATTAATTTTTTTAATATATATTTAAGAAATAGTATCTTTTTTTTTTTTTTTTTTTTTTTTTTTTTTTTTTTTTTTTTTTTCAATTTTTTAATATACTTTTGATATTTAATATTCATTTACCTTTTTTTTTTTTTTTTGTACTTCCATTAAAATAAAAATCCAAGTGAATTATATACAATATGTAAAATATATATATATATATCTAAAGAAAAGAAAAGACCACAGCAAATAATTTATTTCTATTTTATTCTTTTTTTATTTTATTTTATTTTATTTTTTTATTTTTTTATTTTTTTTTCTTTTTCTTTTTTTTTATTTTATTTTTATTTTATTTTTTTATTTTATTTTTTTATTTTAAGTTCATTTACTGATTTTTTTTTTTTATTTTTATAATATTTTTTTTTAATTATTAATAAAGATTAGATTTTATTTTATTTTATTTTTTTTTTTTTTTTCTGAAATATTAACGGTAAATAGAGAGGTCTGATACGGTTTTGGTCCTGATCATGAAAAAAAAATTTTTTTTTTTTAATTTTTATTCAAGACCTTGAATCTTGGATTGAAAGTTAGACTAAGGAAATTTTTTAGAAAAAAAAAATAAATAAATAATAAATAAATATCAAGCTGTAACAAAATTATTTACGGAATTGTTAAAAAAAAAACATAACAATAAATATGGAAAACTATTTTTATCTTAAGAGGTAACTTATAAAGTTTATTTAAAGATTATTTATGGAATTGTTAAAAAAAAACATTATAATTAATATGGAAAACTATTTTCATCCTAAAAGATAACTTATAATACTAATACAGATTATTTAAAGATTATTTATAGAATTGTTAAAAAAAAAAAAAAAAAAAAAAAAAAAAAAGCACTTAACCAGTTAAAAGAATCAATTAAAAGATGACTTCAAGGATTTACACAATTTTAATAAGTATAAAATAAAATTATAATAGAATAGAATCAGGTATTATTCTGAACTCCTTCTTCTTATCTCTGATAGTTTTCTGTAGGGGAATCCCTTCATGAATCATATACTCAATAATTTTTTTTTACCTCTGTATTAACTGAAATATTAATTGGAATTGGTTGAAATTCCGAAAAATGTGAGGGACTTGCCCAATTTTAATTCAATTTTTTTTTTCTTTTTTCTTTTTTTAATCCTATTTGTATATGTCTTTAAGGAGTTGGTAAATAGTTCATTCTAGAATTTTTTTTTTTTTTTTTGTTTTTTGTTTCTCTAATTTCTATCCATTTTTCTTAATCATTATAGAACAATACTGAAACGTGTAACAGAAATGAAAATTGCTGGTATGTTTGATCCTTATAATATGGTATCCATAATTCCTGTCAAATTCACTAATGATGATTTAGAATATAGATATATATATTCTGTCAATTCAGTAAATATAATTTCCAATTTTTGGGATGTTGGAAGTTCATTAGGAAAACCATTTACATCCCTAGCAAGAATAGAAAAAAAAAAATAATATAAAGACACTAAGAGATAAAGCAAAAAACTAATTTTACTAAATTGGCTTAAGAATCATCAGGATAATTCTACTGTTATGGTTGGTGATTTCGACTTTAACACTAACTAACCTGCAACATAAAGAATTTTATTTCTAGAATTTTTCTTAAAATGATTTATGATGGATATGGTTGGTCACCAGTTTTATGATCCCCATTCCCTTCCTATTTATAGTATACTTCAACAAAACTTAGTAATGTTGATATTGATGGTAGCAGCTGCCCTCAGTTCATTACTAATTTATACTCTACTTCGAAAGCTCGTACAAATTTTAATAGTAAAAAAAATATTTATAAAAAAAAAAAAAAAAAAAAAAAAAAAAAAGAAAGAGAATTACCAATATATTTTAGAGTTTCGCCAAAGCGCTCAATTTATCATCTATTTTTTTTATTTTATATATATTTATTATAATGACCATGTTTGAATGAAATGTAAGAGATATATTGCGATTACTGAAGGGAAAAAGTGTTATGGGTGGCTTATAACCTATATGTTAATGACAATTGTTTTTTTTGTTGACCCCCTACTAATTAAATCCTTTTTCTCAAAAAAAAAAAAAAAATAAAATAAAATAAAATAAAATAAAATAAAATAAAATAAAATAAAATAAAATAAAATAAAATAAAATAAAATAAAATAAAATAAAATAAAATAAAATAAAATAAAATAAAATAAAATAAAATAAAATAAAATAAAATAAAATAAAATAAAATAAAATAAAATAAAATAAAATAAAATAAAATAAAATAAAATAAAATAAAATAAAATAAAAAAAAAACCCTTTTTCAATAAAGCTTATGGTTGAGGGTATCGAAAAAATCAAATATGAAGTGACCTTTAGAATTAGTGAAAAAAAGTTACAATTGTTGTTAAACTAAAAAAAGAACTTTATATACCTTTAAAAGACATATATAAAAAAAAAAATCCTACATTTTAAAGCTTGGGCTGAATCATCTACCATGCTCTAATCAATAAACATATCTTTGGGATACCTTTCAGTGAAATCATTGAATTTAGAGCCTTATTATCGATAAGGTGAACAGTAAAATAAATGATTGGGGGTTCACTCCTTCTTCTTCTTCATTAGATTTTTAACCAATAGGGCATTTACCTTTCTACTTTAAAACTCTTATTTTAGTTTCCTTTATTCTTAGTTCAATTAATTTATTATACACCTTTACCTTAGATCAAATGAAAAGAACTATTAAAAAAAAAAAAAAAACTTCAACTGCTTTTAATCAAGGTTTGTTTTTGGAGTTTTTTTTTGGGGGGAAGATTTTAAAAAAAAAAAATAAGATTTCCAATACCATTATTTATAATATGTCTAAGGAATTATTTATACCTCCTTTAACTAGTTTTTATTTTTATTTTTATTTCTTTTTATTTTACACTGTAATCATCACTCTGTGTATGTGTACACCATTAAACCTACTTATTGTGTAGAATGTCAACGTCGAAACAATAAAGCAAAAAAAAAAAAAAAATTTTTTTTTTTTTCATGAATTTTATTATCATGTTTTTTTTTTTTTTTTTTTCCAATAAATATTTTTAAATAAAAATTTATTCTAATTAGAAAAAAAAAAAAAATTTTTTTTTTATATGTTTATGAATTAATATATGTAACGAATATATTTTTTATATACAATATAATTAATATTTTAATATTTTTTTTTTTTTTTTTTTTTTTTTTTTTTTTTTTTTTAAAATTAGTAGCTCTCTCGATTTACTTTTTGATTGTTATGGTAAAAACAAAACAAAAACAAAACAAAAAAAAAAAAATAAAATAAAATATAAAAATCCCATCACAACCAAAAGAGTTCATGTCAAACCGATATGGCAGAGAAGAATTTCTATTATTATTTCTTTTAGTCCATTGTATTTTTATTATATTTTATTAAATTTTTTTATACATTTGTACATTTTTCACATAAATATTATATATATATATATATATATTTTTTTATTATAATATATTTATAATTTTTTTTTTCATATATAATGAAATTAATAGTGTAATATTTTTTAATAATCAATAAATTAAAAGTAATGGAAGTACGTTCTCTTCCTAATCCATGGAAATTTTTTTTTTTAATAATAAAGTAATTGATGCATATTTTCTTACTAAATAAATAAATAATAATAAAAAAAAAAAAAAAAAAAAAAAAAAAAAAAAAATTTAATATCATCTATATGAAGATTTAATATTAATATTTTTATCATGATATTGATAATACTATTTTTTTTTTTAAGAATTTTATACTCTGTTTATCTTTTAACCTATCTTTTAGTAAGAATTCATTGATTTTAAACTAATTAACCAACTATAATTACTATGCCATTCAATCTCTATCTAAGAATTTTATATTATATTTATCTTTTATCATTTTCTTTTAGAAAAAATTTTTTTTTTTTTTTTTTTTTTTTACTTTAAATCAATTAACCAAATATATTTTTAATAATTTTTTTTTGTTAAAAATAACAATTATTAAATTGATTATTAATTTATTTTTAATATTGTAATAACCAACAAATTATATTTATAACATTCAATAAAGTATAAAATCAAGTAATTATTTTATTGTTTAAAATAAAATTCTTATTTTAAATAAAAAAAAGGAACATATTAATAAAAATATTTTAAATAATTATAAAACTAAAATATATAAATGTTTATTTTACTGAATAAAGTGTTCTATTTTAATAATATAATAATGATAAGTATTTATCGAAATATATTTTTGACAGATTAAGAATCTCAATCTCTCCTGATTAAATAAAATAAAAGCTAAGTATACCATTAATTAAAAAAAAAAAAAAAAAAAAAAAAAATACTTTATATAAAATACAAACCTATAATAATTATGATATTAATTGTTATTTATTTATCTATATTCATATATTTAAATTAAAAATAATAGTAATAAAATATATAATATAAACTTTTATATAACTCAGATATCAATTATAAGATAAAAACAATATATAAAATGTTATCAACTAATTTAAGCTGAAAGTAAATTTAAAATGTCAGCTATATAATTTAAGCTGAAAGTAAATTTAAGATGTCAGCTATATAGTTTAAGCTAAAAGTAAATTTAAGATGTCAGCTATACAATTTAAGCTGAAACTGAATCTAGGATGTCAGCTACATAATTTAAGCTGAAAGTAAAATTAAGATGTCAGCTATATAATTTAAGCTGAAAGTAAGTTTTAAGATGCCAGCTATATATAGTTTAAACTGAAAGTAAATTTATGATGTTAGCTATACAGTTTAAGCTTAAAGTGAATCTAGGATGTCAGCTACATATTTTAAGCTTAAAACAATAAAATTCAAAGATTCCAGATATATAATAAAAATAGAGATAACTTAAAATTTCAACTATATAAATTAAATTAATAATATAATTTAAAATAGCAATTAAATAACTTAAATTGAAAATAATGTAACCAATAGCAAAAGTCATAAGACAGTTAAAATAAATTAAAATTATATATTGAATAGATTAAAATAATTCATAAGACATATAAAACAATATAAAAAAAAAAAATAAACAATAATATTAATACACTAAGATTATGTAATTTAATAAAATAAAGAATAAATAATAGTAATATATATTTACTAATATATTATAAACAATGTCAAATTAGTCATATTGGAGCAATCATGTCATGACTTTATCAATTACTCATAATATAAACAACACCAGATGACATCAATATAATGGTCAAGTTAATTAAACTAATTAAAAAAAAAAGGGAATCTATTTAACACCAAAAAAAAAAAAAAAGAAACTTTAAATTTTCAAATCCAATTAAATTTAAGATTTAAATTTAATCTAAAATCGTTAAAAATACATATATAAAATAAAAAAATATAAAAAATTTTTAAAAAAAAAAATAAAATAAAATAAAATTATATAATCATCAAAACTTAATCAATTCAATAAAACAAACCAACATTTATTTTAATTAAATCTATAAAATCAATATGTCCAGAACTAGAAACAATTAAAGGAATCAAATTATTGATACCACAGAAAACAATCTTTCTGCCAAAGGGATTTCTTTTAATTATTTAGAGAATTTTAATCATATAACAGAACT
The DNA here is from genome assembly GCA_016946835.1 of Neocallimastix lanati (nom. inval.). Lineage (NCBI taxonomy): Eukaryota > Fungi > Neocallimastigomycota > Neocallimastigomycetes > Neocallimastigales > Neocallimastigaceae > Neocallimastix > Neocallimastix lanati (nom. inval.). Next base: position 100,846 of record JACVTC010000148.1, read on the forward strand.
AAATATTGAAAACTTCCAAAATTGGAAAACCAATATCCCGTACCTCTTAACAATCAACAATCTAGACGAATATATTAGTTCCAAAAAAAAAATAAAAAAAAAAAAATTAAGAAGAAAGGATATAAGAGAAAAATCTAGACGATTATATTATAGATAAATTTGATTCTTCACTTGTCTATGATGCTGGGACTACTCAAAAGGATATCAAAAATGATATCCTTATAAAATGGATCATTACCAACAGTCTTGGGAATAAAACTAAAGAGATTCTGAAAGGCCACAGTAAAACAGCCTTTCAGATGTTGGAATTTTCTCCAAGAATCTTTTACTCTTGGAGATGAACATAGAAAAAATGATTCTGAAAAATAGAATCAATTTCTTAGTTTAATATAAATGATGATATTCACATTTTTTTTTTTAGCAACTCTCCAAAATATGCTTGACGAACTAGAAATAATAGACACAGACATTTCTGACAATACAAAAGTCGGAATTCTTAACGGTGCCTTACCAGAAAATTTAAGGTGGATTAACGTTTTCCAATTCAACAATAATTGGAAAGAATGTTGTAACTACCTTAAAAGGATAGTTTCAGACATTACGTTCTCTCATCTTAAAGAAAAAAAAAGATTCAAGAAGAAAAATCTGAAAACATTTTTCATTTACATTCATATCCTAAGAGTAAAAATTAGAGATAAGAAAAGAAAATATTCCAAAAGAAAGAATGGAAAGTGCTTTCTCTGCGGAAAATACGGCCACTATATTAAGGATTGCTTTAAAAATAAGAAAATTAACTTTAATAAAGTAACCAAGAATAATAAATCTAATAAAGACAAAAGGGAATCAGATAAGAAATATAACAAAAAAAAAAATAAAATAAACAATAAACACGTTTACTTAATAAACAATAATAAAGAATATAAAGATAATTACTAAGAAGATTTTTCAAAAGATTATTTTTCAGATAATGCTTTAGAAATCAATAGCATTGAAACAAATAATAACTACAACAAAATTAATGAAATTAAAAATAATAATTTTATAGTTTGGATCCTTGATTCTGGTGCTTCAATAAGCACCACAAACAATATTAATTTACTCACCAATATCAAAAAAAATGTAATACAAAAATTTCGCTTGCAAATGGAAAGAAAATTTTATCAAACTCTTACTGGCGACTTTACCGGATTCATTAATACTTATAAATTCACACTTAAAAATATTTACACTTCAAAACATATTAAAAAAAAAAAAAAAATTTAATTTCCATCAATCAGTTAATAGCACAAAACTTCAAAGTCATATTCAACAATTATAATAACTCACCACCTTTGGCACAGATGCTTAGGCCATTTTGATATATTCAAAGATCAAAGATAAATTAAAATAATACAAACGTGCAAACCAAATGCGCAATATGTATTAATTCAAAATTAAAAAAAAAAAAAAAAAAAAATCTTATAAGCCTACGACAAATAAAACAAAACAAATCTTAGATCTCATACACATTAGATCTAATTGGACCAGTCACTCACTCCATAAATAACAATAAATATTTCCTAACAATTTTAGATGATTTTTCAAGATATGGATGGGTGATGATCTTTACCCAAAATAAAACTGATGTATTCAACAAATTTATTATTTGGCACAATGACAATATATATAACACCACAAACATCACTGTAAAAAAGCCATCCGTTCCGATAACGGAAAAGAATTTTCAGAATAGTCGTTTTCAAACCTTCTGCCAAGAGAATGGAATTAAACATGAATTCAACGATTCCTTACAATCCATCTCAAAACGGTAGAGCTGAAAGGTTCAATGGTACACTTATTATCTTCTGCTAAAGCACTTCTTAAATGAATCTAAACTTAGTCATGACTTCTGGGAATACGCAGTAGACACTGCGAACTTCACTTACAACCGACTTCCCCACCAAGGAAACCAGAACAAAAAATCCCTTAGGAAATATTTTATAATAAGCCTGTGGATTATAGTTTCTTTCGAGTCTTCTTCGGATGTAGAGGATATTTCTTTGTTCCAAAGGAGCTTCGTTCAAAGTTTGAACAACAATTCTCATCCTGGTATTTTTCTAGGTTATAGCAACAATACTAATGGTTATAAAGTTTTTTTTGACATTATCCATAACAAAATCATTCTAGGCCGTACTGTTGAATTTATGGAAAACGAACCAGGCAACTCTTTTCTTCATAAAAAATTTTTCCCAATAACGAATTCAGGGAGAGTAATAAGGTCAAACAATTAAGTCATTACAATTACAACAATAAAATCAATAATAAGAACAGTGGAATTATTGAAAATAATTTTGAAATAAATATAGATACAAATAAAAAACTCAATATAAACAATAATAATAGTAATGAAAATCACATCATCAATAAATATAATGATAAAAATAGTATCACTACTGACATCAATTATAATGATGATGTCACTATTATCAACAATAATTCTGACAAAACAACAAAAAAATGATCCAACAAAACAAAACAATAACAATCAACACAATTCAACAAATATTAATAATAAAAATCTACAATGTAACAGAAGGTAACAAAAATAAAAATTTAAATAGGACTCATAAAAAAATTAATAATATTAATAATGAGAATATAAAGAGAACAATAAAGACAGAAACTATCAATATATAGAAGGAACTAAAAGAAAATCAAATAATAATTCATTTAATATTAATAAAAGAAAAAAGATAAGATAATAATAACAATACACTAATTGAACCTTAACAACTATAAAGACATATTCAAACTAAATGATAAATCAGAATGGTTAAAATCAGTAAAAGAAGAACTTGATAATATGGAAAGACTGAAAGTATTTACAGTAGTCAGTACGGTACCCTCAGGATCAAATATTATTTCATCCAGGCGGGTATTTAAATATAAAAGAGACTCAAATGGTAAAGTAATTAAAAGAAAAGCGAGACTAGTCGCTAAGGGGGATATACCCAAGAATATGGTATCGACTATAAAGAAACATTTGCTCCTATCCTCAAACAAGATACCATTCGAATCATTACAGTCATTGCAGTAAAACATGAACTTCAAAATAAAACAAATAGATATTAATTCAGCTTATTTAAACGCTCCTCTTAATGAACATATATACATGAAAGCTCCAGAAAGGACATCAATCTTATGAGAAATCTTTTTGGAAATTAAACAAAGCTCTCTAATGGCCTAAAGCAAACAGGTAAAGAATGGAACAATAAATTAAACGAAGAATTAATAAAAGTAGGTTTTACCAGATTAAAAAGTGAACCTTGTGTATACAAGAAAATTAATAATAATAAAAAAGAAATAATATGTATTTTGTCAGTCTACGTTGATGACACACTTATTGCTGGAACATTAGCTGAAATAAATTCAGTAAAAGCATCAATTAAAAGAAAGGTTTAACATAAAAGACATTGGGGATGTAGAATTCGTTATTGGCATAAAATTTAATAAAATTAATAAAATTAAAGATGGATATATTCTACATCAATCAAGATACGTAAATGATATTTTAAACAAATTCAGTACCGACTCTTATACAAAAACAATCAAAAATCTTATTCCAAAAGAAAATCCTCAACTGAGAACAAAGAAATTTAATGAAACAAAATACCGAAGCGCTATTGGCAGCTTATTATATTTAGGAATATGCACCAGACCAGATATTCTTTTCGCTGTTAGTAAAGCTGCAAGGAAATCCAGTGATCCTACGATGGAAGATTGGATGAATGTTATGAAAATTTTCAATTATATCCAGCATACAAAAAACTATGGTATTAAAATTCAAAAGGGGATGAATTTAAAGGTATATGTAGATGTAGATTATGCAGGAAATCTCAACACAAGGAAATCTACTTCTGGATTCTTTATGATGCTTGGAAATACACTAACAAGCTGGTATTCAAAACTACAACATTGCGTTTCTACTTCCACGGCTGAAGCCGAATATTACGGCCTGAGTGAATGCGCTAAACATTTTATTTATAATAATTTTTTATTTTTAAAAAACATTTTATTTATAATAATTTTTTATATTTAAAAAACATTTTATTTTTAAACAATATTTTATGTTTAAATAGCATTTTATTTTTAAGAATATTTAGAGAATATATATATATATTTTTTATTTTTAAGATATATAAACTTTTTTTAATTTTTAAATACTTTTTTATAGATTTCAACAATATTTTATAATTTTTTCATAAATTAATATATAATGAAAATTTCATAAAATATTTTATTTTTAAAGAATATATTTTTTTTATTAGTTATTATTTATAATTTATTATTCAATTATTCAATTATTTATTATTTAATTATTTAATTATTCAGTTATTTATTAATAAATACTTATTTTTTTTTATTTAAATATTATTTATTATTTATTTCTTTATTATTAATTTATTTATTATTTATTTCTTTATTATTAATTTATTTATTATATTTGTTATTATTTATTATTTAATTATTTATTATTATTGTAATTTATTGATATTTATTATTTATTATTTATTATTTATTATTTATTATATTTGTTATTATTTAATATTTAATTATTTATTATAAATAAAATTTTTTGTGTCCAATTTTTTTTTTTTGTAATATCACCAAAAAAAGAATTAAAATCAATAATAAATTTATTTGTGTTATTCTTAATTTTGTTCTATTTATTTATCATTATCTTTTATATCTTTAATAATAAACAATTTAACAAATATATATATATTAATACTTCTTCATCCACAAATAATTACAATAACAAATTATAATTATATATAATAAAAATTATTATATATTAATTTATATAACATATCTATATATAAAATAAAAAAAAAAAAGAAGAAATTAAAATTATTTCATAATTCAAATATTTAATAAACTTTTAAAACATTTTAATATTACTGTTAATATTATTTGTTATTTTAAATTATTATGATTATTACTTTTTTACTATTATTTCTACTATTAATATTTACTTATATATGCATTAATATGTATTAATATGTATTAATTGTTATTATTTCTATAATAAAATATAGGAATATTAACTTATAACTTATTATTTATTTATTTATTATTTCTATAATAGAATATAGGAATATTAACTTATAAGTCAAGTAAAAGTAAATACAAAATTTATTTTGTTCTTTTTTTTTTTATTTTTATCACAAATAAATATTATAATAAAGTTGACACCAATAAGATCTATATTATCTCTTTAATAACTGTCAGTTATAATTTTATTATTATTAGTATTGATAGATAAATTCAGATTGATAATTTCTTTTGGAAGAAATTTTATATATAAACTTTTTAGTTTCAAACTTCATTATGAAAACAAGTTATACTATTTTTTTTTCTTTTTAAATGAAATTCTTAATAATTATTTAATTATTTATATAAATCTTTATCCAATTTTAAGAACAGAAATTCAACTAAATATTTTAAAGTTATTTAAGAAAAGAAAAGAAAAAAAAAAAAAAAAAAAAAAAAAACATTTTTATTTTATAAATATTTATTTAATTTTTTAATTTTTTAATTATTTTTTTTTATATTTAATTTTATTAAAATTATTGAATATATTTAAATATTCATTTAATTATAAGAATCCTCATGATATTTAATTTATTATTATCAAAATATAATTAAATTTTTAACAATAAAATTGTTTAATATATTCAAAAATTCATCCCATTTTTTATAATCATTTCATCATCATTTTTATAATAATAATTAGAGATTGAGAAAAAAAAAAAATTTTTTTTTTGTATAAAATATATTCATTAATTAATTAATAATAATACTTTATTTCATTTTTTACTAATTTATTTAATTATTAATTTTTTTATTTAATTTTATATTGATATTTAACAATCTTATTATATATATATTCACTTATTTATTATTAATAAATTTTATAATCCTTTTTTTTTTATATTAAAAAATAAATGAATTAATCTTTCTACTCTATTATTTAATGTTAACGTATGTTAATTTTATTAATATAAAGTTATAGTCTAGCTTAAGTTTAATAAAATATTAAATTAAATTATATTAAATATATTGTAATTACAAATTAAAATATAAATTAGTATGTATCTAGAACAAGCCACAATTAAATATAAAAACATGTAATTTTATCTGTACTTTAAATCTTTGTTAACCATTTATATAACACTTGCGTTATATATCTAATTATTAATAAATAAATATTAAACAATAATAGATTAAGAGTCTCAGTACTCTATAATAAATTACAAAGCTTTAAATTTAAAAATCGATTTTAACAAAGTATTAAGATGGCCTATCAATTTAACTTAGCTAAGGACCAACGTCTTCGTGGTGTATCCAATTTTGCCACATGGAATTTCCTTATCATGACTGCAGCTAGGAGATATGGAATGGAAGAATTCATTGAAGAAGATGTTATCTCTCACCTGAAGGATAATAACTATAGACTTAATCCTAATGAAGAATCTAAGACGGTAAAAGCTATCCTGAAGATTATTGAGGAATTACAATTAAATCGTGGAGAAAATGTAAACTACAATGAAGTGTTTACTCAAAACCGAAATAGAATCATTGCTAAAGCAGAAGAGAAAGACTCTCAGTTAATGCTTATGGTGATTCAAAACGTTGAAGAAAAAATATTAAGGGAAGTTAGTAGAATGAAGAAAACATTCACAATTATGGAAAAACTAACTTCAAAATACGGTGATAAGAATAATGACACTGAATACTGGCTCAAGAAATTGCGAAAACTTAAGGCAAATGACCGCAGCCAAATAATGAAGATGGCTGATAGCGTAAATGAAATATTCGGTGAAATGGAAGATGCCGGAGTAAATTTGACTGAAAGGGAAAAATTAAAGTACATGTTCAATATTTTACCAAATGACTTTAAAAACATTATAGATGTAACTTTAGAAACTACCGCCAGACAATTATATGAAAGTATAAAAGATAGAATTTCAGCTAGATCATATCTAGAAAATTGGGAAAATACAATGGATGAACATGATGATCATGATGATCCAATGGATATAGATCTAATTGAAAAACGTTATAAAAATAAAAACTATCATAAAGGAAAAGGTTTTGTTAAGAAAATAAACAGAAACAATAACAAAACTAACAAAAATTTATATTGTCATATTTGTGAGATAAGAGGACATCTCACAAAAGATTGTAAATACAATATGAAAGCAAGAGAAAACAAAAAAGAAGGGAGGCAACAATCACTCTACCAGAAAAACCATAAAAATGAAGAAAAAGAATTAAAATCATTTGGTTTAGTGGAAAAAATAACTTCTAAATATGAAGAAAGTGACAGCGAAAGAGATGATAATTTTGAAGACATCAGACCATTATGTGAACCACATATTAATGATGCTTTGCTAATTGAATCAATAAATGAACCATATAATATAGATAATGATGAAAAATCTGTAAACATAATTGAAAGAAATATAGAAAGTAACGAAACAGTTGAATGGTATTATGATAGTGGAGCTTACGAACATGTAACTAATGATAAAAACCTTTTGAAAGATTATAAAGAAGATTTTGTACAACTAAGATGTGCAAACAATACTACTTTAGACTTTGAAGGATATGGTAGTTGTGAATTTACCATAAACAACTACCATATAAAATTAAACAAAGTGTTATATTCAAAAAAGGCACATAAAAACTTGATAAGTGCCATCGAATTCGCAAAAATAGGTATAACATCCGTTATTGAGCCAATAAGTCAAGAAAAAGTAAAATTGACTATATCTGACTGTGATAAAAATGTTATCGGAACGTTTTTATCAACTGATTTTAATCAATTTAAAATAAACACAAAAAGTATAATAAATAATCAAAATATTTTATCATTAGATGATTTAGGGCAAAACAGTCTAGAAATATGGCACAGAAGAATGGGCCATCAATATATAAGAAATATTTCTAAACATTTAGAACTACACGAGATCAAGATCCCAAAATGTAAAGAATGTAAAGTAGTAAAAATGAAGCATTCCCCACATAATGGGAACAATCCTAAATCAAACAAGATACTTGAAGTTATACACTCTGACATTTCGGGGCCATATAACAGTTCTATTAATGACAAAAAATATTTTATAACTTTCTTGGACGAATATTCGTGGAAAGTTTGGCTCTTCACTTTAAAATCTAAAGCTGAAGCGCCAGACATTATAATCGATTTTCTAAAATACCTTAACAATCAATTTGATAATTATAAAGTTAAAATATTTAAAACAGATGGTGGTAAAGAATATAAAAATAAGAAAATAAGAAGATACTGTAAAGATAATGGAATTGAAAAATCATTCTCTCCACCATATTGTCCAGAAAATAATGGAAAAGCTGAAAGGATAAATCAAACAATAAAAAACACAGCTAAAACTTTATTATTTTGGGCAAAATTATCTGAAAATTTCTGGGAATATGCAGTAAGACATGCGGCTTATTTGTATAATATGATTCCTCATGAAGGAAATAATAATTTAATACCTGATGAAGTCATATCAGGAAAAAGTATTTCTTTAAAACACTTAAGAACTTTTGGATGTAAATGTTATTATATTGATAATATGGAAAACAAATCCAATTTCACTCCAAAAGCAAAGGAAGGAATATTTCTTGGTTTCAGCAAGAAAAATTACTCATATAGGATTATGGACATAAAAAACAAAAGAATACACCATGTCAGAGAAGTAGAATGTTTAGAGGAATGTCCAGCAAACTATATATATGAGAAAGAAGGATTTGTGGACCCATATTTCTCTTTTACAAAAATTGATAATAATATAGTAAATAATAATAATAATGAAAATAATCATATTATAAATGAAAATATAATTAATAATATAGAAAACATAAATAATGTTCTAAACAATGAAAATAATAATTTAAATGAAAACAATAATAATATTGATTTAAATAACATTATTGTAAACGATAATTTAAACAATATGAACATGGATAACGAGGATAATAAAATAGAAGCAGAAAATAATTTACATGATAATAACACGAAAATAATTATTAATATTTTAGATAATATGAATAATAATAAAAATATAGATAAAGGTAAAGAAAATATGGTTTATAATATTAACAACGACGATATAATTAATTTAAACAATAAAAATAACAAAATTAAAACCATAACCTTAGAAAAGGACACAAAAACAAATAAACTATTGGATTTTAATAAAACAAATAACACACATAACAATAAACACAATATTACTTTAGAACAAAATAATTTATGCGCAAAAAATAATATTAATTCAAATGTAATTTCTGAAGTAAATTATGAAATTTCAACTAATGTAAAACATAGTAACAATAATATAGTTCGTTTAAATAAAAATTATAATAAACAAAATACTAACACAGTACTAGAAAACCAAAATATACTTCAAAAGGTCAATAACAATTCTTTAAATAATAATAATAATGATTTTATATTTACCAATATCCATGTAAACAATAAAAATAATTTGAATCATTCATTAAAAAACGTGGTAAATAATTCTTACATTGAAAAAGGTGAATGCAGTTATTCTTATAAAAATAAACATAATTGGGCAGAAAAAGGAAAAGATGCTGAAAATCCTTCAATTACCCATAAGGAATATAGTAAAAAATCCTGTAAAAATGATATCGTTTTACCGACTCTGATTAATACTGTTAACTCAAATATAAATGATTCCAAGCCAACCGAAAATTCCCCTGCCAGTACTCCTGTAAAAACGCTTAAAGAAAATATTGATATTTCTAAATTTAAAAATGAAAAAAATTTTAATAATAAAAATTATTCAAAAAATGAAGAAAATTTTAATTTACAACCATTGGATAATGGTAAAATAATTAAATCTTATAATTTAAATTCAGACCCAATAATGACGAAGAATAATAATATTATGAATAATAATTCCACTAAATTAAAATCTTTTAATACATCACGTGAATCTACAACATTTATTAATAAAGATAATAAGTTACATAAAATTAATGATAACAGTAATAAATCTATGAAACTTAAAAATTTTTCAAAAATTAATCAAAAATTTATTAATAAAATTTTTTTTCAAAATGTCAATAATAAAAATATAATTAATGATAATAATAAAATCAATACATCTGTAACAAATGATACTTTTGATAAAACATTTAAACTTTCCCTTAATAAATCTTTAAATAATGAAGATTCTGTCACTAAAAATATTAAAGATGACAATTTTAATAATAATATTATTGCTACTAATGAAAATTTACTAGATAATGTTGTTGATGATAATCTATCAATTAACAATTATAATTGTTCAAATTTAGATGAAAATGATGTTATTCCTATTGGCGATAAAACTCCCCTGGATTCTTATTCTATTAACCATGATTTAGGTTCTGATACTAATTACATTAATAATAATATTATTTCCATTATTTCTGACCAAGATGTAAATATGACTGATAATATGACAGGGATTAACAATCAGTCCGTACTCAAACGTCCTTTAAGTCCTGAAACTTTCTTTAATATTACTAATGATATCTCTCGGCCTAAATATGATGTTTCCAATAATGAAAAAATGGTTTTTACAATTTACTCTGATACACCTAATAGTTTTAATGAAGCTATTAATTGTCCTAATAAAAATTACTGGTATAAAGCTATACAAGATGAACTTAATAATTTATACAATAATAATGTTATGTCCATCGTTAATTACATTCCTAAAAACAAAAATCTTATTTCGACAAAATGGGTTTTTGCTACCAAAAAAGACTCTAATAATAATATTGTTAGATTTAAAGCTCGCCTAGTTGCTAGAGGTTTTAAACAACGTAGAGGTATTGATTATGAACTTACTTATTCTCCTACCTTAAACATTGATGGATTAAAGCTTATTATCGCTTTAGCAGCTAAGTTTAATTGGAATATCTACCAATTAGATATTAAAGCTGCGTATCTCAACGCTCCATTAGATACTGATATTTACACTACTATTCCACGAGGTGATACTAACTTTGGGCGGGGATTCTGGAAACTCAATAAAGCACTATACGGATTAAAACAATCCGGTAGGCAATGGAACCAAACGATTACAAAATTTTTAAATAAAAATGGATTTAAACAAATAAAATCTGAAAAGTGTATATTTAAATATTCAAAGAATAATAAAACCAAATGCATCATAGGTTTATATGTAGACGATATGATCATAACTGGTGAAGACAAAGAAATACAAAATATAATTACAAAAATTAAAGAAAAATTTAAAATATCAAATTGTGGACCAGCCGAATTCATACTTGGCATAAAAATTGAAAAACAAAAGAATAAATATATTATATCACAAAATAGTTTTATAAATAATATATTAGACAAATTTAATATAAAAGAAATGAGAAAAAGAAAAACACCATGCACAGGAGACAACACTATCTCTGAAAATAATAAACCTTTCAATAAAACAATCTACAAGAGTGCTATAGGTTCCTTAATATATCTATCAAAATGCACAAGGCCAGATATCGCATTCTCCGTGAACAAGGCTGCCAGAAAATCAGAAAAACCCACAATATCAGACTGGAATAAAATAACAAATATTTTCAGATATATAAATAGTACTAAAGATTATAAAATTGTATATGATGGACAAGGGGAAATAATAGCATACACTGATGCCGATTTTGGAGGTGATCTAAATGACAGGAAATCTACGTCTGGTGGAATAATACTTATGGGAAACAGTCCCATATGCTGGATTTCTAAAAAACAAACATGTGTAGCTACGTCTACAGCAGAAGCAGAATACATTAGCACATCCGAAAATATTAAAAAAATTCTATGGATCAGAAATATTTTAAAAGAATTAATAAATTATAATAAAACAATTACCATTTTCACAGATAATTTAGCAAGTAAAATAACTATTGAAAATGGTGAAATCAATACAAAGTTAAAACACATAGATATTAGATTTCATTTTAATAGAGATAATATAGTAAAAAGGAAAGTAAAATTAGAATACAAAGATACAAAAGAAATGTTAGCTGACGCTCTCACTAAAGATGTTAATGGTACAAAAATGAGTATATTTGCAAATAAGATTTTTAATATTAAAAAAAAAAAATCTAATTTGAGGGGGAGTGTTAACGTATGTTAATTTTATTAATATAAAGTTATAGTCTAGCTTAAGTTTAATAAAATATTAAATTAAATTATATTAAATATATTGTAATTACAAATTAAAATATAAATTAGTATGTATCTAGAACAAGCCACAATTAAATATAAAAACATGTAATTTTATCTGTACTTTAAATCTTTGTTAACCATTTATATAACACTTGCGTTATATATCTAATTATTAATAAATAAATATTAAACAATAATATTTAATATAAAGAAATGTTAATTAATAATTATACAAAATTTCTATTTTAGTATAAAAAATTTATTATAAAATATACTTCAATATATTAAACTTAATATATTGCAATTAAGTAGATATACAATTTTTTTTTATAAAATTGTAATAAAATATAATTAAATATTATATATAAAATAATATAATAAAATATTAATAAATATTATATATATAAAGTAATATAATTAATATAATGTAGTATAATATAATATTATGTATAATGTAATTAATAAAATATAATGTAGTATAATGTAGTGTAATAAAATATAATAAAAAATGGAGGGATGATAAACTTGTAATTTAATATGAAATAGAGTTACCATTTATATCTTTTTTTTTTTTTTTTTTATCTTTTTAAAGTGAATGAAAAGTTTAAAGATAGAATTTAAAATAATATAAATTTGATAAAAATAATATGAAAAATGAAAATGAAAAAAATTAAAAATCAAAATTAAAAAAATTAAATTAGTATAAATAATGATAAGAAATGAAAATATTAAAAAAAAAAAAAAAAAAAATTTTTATTATTATTTTTTATTATTTTTTATTATTTTTTATTCTTTTTTTTTTTTTTTTTGATCCATCCCATTCTTATAATAAATTGTATTAAAAATTAAAAGTAAAATAAATATAAAAGTTCTAATGAAATTTTTTTTTTATATAAACGGTTTAAAAATTTCTACAAAAAATAATTTATTATTCCTAAGAGAGTGAAATAATTAATCGATATTCTAATATTTATTTAGTATTTTTATATCATATAAAGATGAAGCCTAAAAAAAAAAAGAAGGTGATTATTGATTTTACTCTCTATTATTTTTTTTTTCTTCCTTTTTTTTTTTTACTTTTTCTATTTTATTTTTATTTTTATTTTTAATTTATTTTATTTGTTTTTTTTTTGACATTAGCTTTTAGAGAATAATGAAATATAAAAATTCATAACCAACAACAACAACAACATAAAAGAATATAAAACCATTATAAAAAATAAAATAATCCTATAATTATTTCTATTATAGAATTAAGGAATACATAATTAACCAATAAAATAAATATAGAAAGAAAGAAAGAATAAAAAAAAAACAAATATAAATAGGATCATTAATATAAAAATTTTTAGTGTTTATTTTTTTTTTCTTTTCAATTTTAAATGTAACCTTCTATTATATTAAATAATAATTTAAATAATTTAAAATTGTTTATTTTTTTTTTTTTTTTTGTAAACAATGTCTCTTTATAGAATTTTTTTATTATTATTAAAAATATTAAAAATATACGCCAAAAATATTCTTTAGAAAAAAAAAAAGTACTCATAAATTGTGTTTTATTTTATTTTTAAATTTTATTATTATTATTATTATTATTTATTATTATTATTTATTATTATTATTTATTATTAATTATTATTATTATTTATTTAATCTTATTTTTATTAATTAATTCTATTAGAAGAAAAAAAATTTTATTTTCTTTTTTTTTGTTTTTGTTTTTTTTTTTCTTTGAGTACTAAAATGTAACAATGTAAATAAATAAATGATGTGTTATTTTCTTTATGCAATAGTAACAATTTAATATTTTTTCATTTTATTAATATCATTTTTAATCTTTATAGTTTTAGATAAAAAAAAAAAATTTTTTTATTATTATTATTTTTTTTTTTTTTGTCCAACCTTTAATTAATATATTTTTATATATATGAAGTAAAAAAAAAAAAAAATTTTTTTTTTTTTATTAAAAAATAAAAAATAAATAAATAAATTAAATTAATATTTACACGAAAGTAAATATAAATTATTTAATAAAAAAATTATTATTTTTTAATCTATATTTTACTATTTTTTATTAAATGTTTATTAAATATCACTATTGTTCTTTAAAAAAAATTTTTATAATTATTATTTAATTTATATTTATGATTATTATTACTATTATTATTATTATTATTATTATTATTATTTTTTAAAAAAATATATTATATATATAAATATAAAAAGATATATATATCATCTAATTTCTTCAATTTATCTTTTAAATTATTATTATTATTTTTTTTTTCTTTTATTTTATCAACAAGAATAACATAAAATCATTATTAAATAAACAGCTATAAATAATTATAATAGCTGAATATTTTATACCATATGTATTTATAGATATATTTGAAATATTAATACTATGAATCATTATTAATAATATATATATCAATATAAAATTTTATATTAAATTTTATAAATATTTCCTTGCTTTAATTAAAGTCAAATTCAATTGTTATTAATATAATTTTGTAATTATATTAAATTTAAAAATATATATACAATTATGTATATATATATATAAAATTAAAAAAAAAAATATTAAATAAAACAAATAATAAAAAAATAAAAATAAGCCAACAAAAATAAATAATAATTAAAATTGAAAAAAAAAAAGAAAAAAAAAAAAAAAAAGGAAAAAATAAGAAATAAAGAAATTAAAGAAAAAATAATTTAAAAATGAACAAGACGGAGCTTGATATTTTTAATAGTTTATATGAAAAATATGGAAAATATTATATAGAAACAGATCGAGAAAATAGATCATACTTTGACTGGATATTTAGCAGAGGAACTAATTTCACTTGTTTCTATGAATATAAAAGTTCTCTTAGTGAAGAAAATGAACTCGATAATACCATTGAAGTAATTAGAACTATCATTTATGCTTTACATAGACCTTTTATGTTCACTTTCTTTTATTGGACAATACTTATTTTTGTTTTATATAAATTTAATTTTAAAAATCGTATCATACGATTAATATTATATCATTTTATTTTACGGTAAATATATAAAATATAAAATTTATAATATATATATATATATTTTTTTATTCATTAATACTATTAATAATATCTTATATATGATATGTAATGTATATATTAGTTTTATATATATAAAAAGATATACATTACATATACAATTTAAAAGTATTAAATAAAAAAATTAAAAAAAAAAAAAAATATTAATATTAATATGATAATTATTATTATTAATATAGTATTGTAGGTGATGTATTGGATAAATTTGGGGATTTAATGCCACATTATTTTTCTAATGAAATAATTGAAAATGATAAAGAAATTATCTATAAATGTAATTATGATGTAAAAACACCTGAAATGCATCCTTTAAGATGGGTATTAACAAGACAGATAGGAATATTCTTTTGGTATGCTGGAGAGATTTGTTTAGATTGGTATCCATTAATTCGTACAAGGGAAATTGTAAAAGATGCCAAATCGATATGGTATATTTATGTTACCTGTGGACTTTTTAATTTATCAAAGATTATATTATCTTTATATCATTTACGACTTTCTCCAAAAATGTTATACGATAAAGATGGACAATATCGATTAGTAGATGTAGAAAAGTTTTATTTCCCGTATTGGGGTATTCAATTGGTGATTATTATATTTTCTATACTCTATGATGTATCGGTGTATCATGTTCTGAAGAAATATTCTTTCCATATAGAAAATTCTGGTATTGGTTTTGTTAAAAAGTTTAAGACCTTCTCTATCTATAGAATTCGTATTTCAGCCATTACTGCTGCTGTCTTCTTACCATTAATTATTATCACCATCCTAGTAAAATATTATTATGGTATTTTCCAACATTACTATAATTTAGAATTTTCATTTGATGAAATAAGAACCTCCATTGCCAATTTACAATACTTTATTGTTTTTATTGATCAAATTTTATTATCCTATTCAGAAATTAGCTCTAGCCGGACTAAAAATTCATCAGTAACGTATAAAGAAAATAAATCATTTAATGAAAATTCTCCTGAATTTAAATATAAATTCGATTCCCTTGGTAATCGTAGTCATCGGTCAGCTTCCTCATTAAAAAGATCCAAAAAACATTTAGATCTCAATAATTTAGATGGGGGCGGCCTTATGGAATATAATAAATATGATAATAATCCATCCAATGATATGATGATTAATAATAATAATAATAATAATAATTATAATTATAATCAAAATTTTAATACTACTACTATGATTTCAAAAAATAATGATTATAATTATTTAAATGAACCCTATGTCATCTCCTATCCTCGATATAATTATAATTAAAAAAAAAAAAATTTTTTTTTATTTATTTATTTCTTTTTTTTTTTTTTTTTTTTTTATATCAATTATGGATCATCTTTAAAAACTGTATATATATATTTTTTTATAACCTTATTTAACAAATGATAATAACCAATGATCACAACCAAAGCTATAAAATATTTGAAATAAGGATAATCCAAAGATATAAATAAATATTACATTAAAATTATTTTTTAAATAAATCATTCATTCATTAATAATATATATGTAAAAATATTTAGATGTTTTTTTTTTTTTTTTTTTTTTAAAAAAAAAAAATTTTTTTATTTTTTATTATTGTTATTATTATTTTTTTTTTTTAAAAAAAAATTATATATATATATAGAAAAAATAAAAATAGAAAAAAAAATAATATTAATAAAAAAATAAAATAAAAAATAAAAAATAAAAAAAAATAATAAAAAAAAAAGCAGAAAATAAAACCATGTATTTATTAATAATAACTATTTTATATATATAGAAAATTATATTAATAGAATATATCTATTTTTTTTAAAAAAAAAAAAAAAAAAAAAGAAAAAAAAAAAAAAAAGAAAAAATTTAAATAAATAAATAATATTCTATAAATATAATAAAATAAAAATAAAAATAAAATAATAAAATAAAAATAAAAATAAAAATAAAATAAAAAAAGTAAAATAAAATAAAAATAAAAATAAAAATAAAAATTAAAATAAAAATTAAGATAAAATAAAAATAAAAATATTAAAAGAATAAAAAAAATAGATTTATATATATAAATATAAAAATACAAAAAATAAAAAATTTTAATTCTTTAATAAATATAAATTTTTTTTTTTTTATTTTATTTTAAAATATTTTATTTTATTTTAAAATATTTTTAAACTTTAAAAAATATATATTTACATATAAATAGTATAAATAATTAAAAAAATGATAATATTAATTTTTTATCATGATCTATTCATTTTACATTTACTTTTCTTCTTATATTTATAATACTTAACTAAAATAAAAATAAAATAAAATAAAATAAAAAAAAAAAAAAAAAAAAAAAAAAAAAAAAAAAAAATAAAATGAAAATGAAAATGAAAATACGAAAAGAGAAAAATCTAATTTATTTTGATCTAAATATTACCACAATATATTCAATATTTATATGAAATAAAATTTTTTTTATTTTATAATAATTCAATTATAATAAAAAAAAATTTTATGATAGATATACAGAATATATTAATATATATATCTACAAAATTTGATAAATTAATAACCAGACATTTTAGGTGGTGACACTAAAAACTATATACAAACTTTATAAAAAAAAAAAAAAAAAGTTTTTTTTTTTTTTAAATATTAAATTTCAAACAACTACCATAAAAAAAGAAAAAAAAGAAAAAAAAAAATTCAGAATACAAATTACAAAGTACATAAATCAAACTTTAATTAATATATTATAATACTAATATATTTTAAAAAAAATAAAAAAAATAAAAATAAAATCTTAATAATTAATATTTTTAAAGAATAATTAATAATCAAGATTATCTATAATAAATTTATATACATACCTAACCTATGTAGGTAGGTATCAAGAATTCCAATTTAAATTATTAGAGTTAGAGTTTGTATGATTTTTTAATTTAGTTTATGTAATAATTATAGGAAAGAAGAATATTTTCAGTGTAACAAAATATAATAAATAAGATTTATAGTATCCATTGAATCCACTTTCTAATCTAATAATTAATGCATTAATAATGTGGCAAATTGTGGCGTATTTATATTTCAATAGTTAATGCCTAAATATAAATGTAGCTAATTCTAAACAATATACAATATTATTAAATCATTTAATTTTCATTATATAAGTTTATTTATTTAATATTTTTTTTTGTTTAATTATTATCATTTCATTAACAAGTTTTTTTTTTTTTTTTTTTTTTTTTTTTAATAATTATATTTTATTTTATTATTATCAATTGAAAACTTCAATACATCTATGTACATCATATGTTTTTATTTTATTATACCTTTTTAAATTTAATGTTACTAACTTTTTTTTTTTTTATATAAGAAAATATTTATAATATTAAGGAAGGTCATGTAACACTATTTACATAGTGATTCATATTTCATATAAAAACACTTTATCCATTTATAGAAGGTAGAATAATAATAAATAATAAATAATAAATAATAAATAATAAATAATAAATAATAAATAATAAATAATAAATAATAAATAATAAATAATAAATAATAAATAATAAATAATAAATAATAAATAATAAATAATATAATAATAAATAATAAATAATAAATAATAAATAATAAATAATAAATAATAAATAATAAATAATAAATAATAAATAGTAAATAATAAATAATAAATAATAAATAATAAATAATAAATAATAAATAATAAATAATAAATAATAAATAATAAATAATAAATAATAAATAATAAATAATAAATAATAAATAATAAATAATAAATAATAAATAATAAATTATGAATAATAAATAATAAATAATAAATAATAAATAATAAATTATGAATAATAAATAATAAACAATAAATTATGAATAATAAATAATAAATTATGAATAATAAATAATAAAATTAAAAAGTTAGTTAAAACAAAATAAAAAGGGTTACTTTAAAAAAGTTTTTTTTTAATATTTTTTTTTAATATTTTTTTTTTTAATATTTTAATATTAATATTATTTTTTTATTTTTTAATTATTTTACCCCGTTTTATTCAAATTTTTTTAAATTTTTTTTTTTTTTTTTTAGTATTTCTCAATAGCCGTTATCATTGTTCTTTGGGATTTGTTTTTTTTTTATTTTTATTTTTATTTATTATTTCATTTATATTTATATATTTTATTATTATTATTATTATTATTTTTTTTTTTATTTCTTCTTCTTCTTCTTATTATTATTATTTAAGATTTTTTATCTTGTAAATTAATTTTCTAAAAATTACGATTTTTTTTTTTAATAATAAATAATTATTTATGAACTTAAATATACATTGAAATTGATGATTCATCCTTTATTAATGTATTATTAAATATATATCAGTTATTAATTATTATATGCTTATTATTAATTATTTTATTGGGTAAGCTTTTCTCTTTTAAAAAAATTTTAATCAATTAATAAAAAAATTGTTTTATATTTATTTATTTCTCTCCTCTTCCAATGAAAAATCAATTAGATAAAATAATTTATATAAAATTATTATATTCGTCATTTACTAAAATAAAATAAAATAAAATAGTAAGAATATTAAATATGAAGTACAGATTGAATATAATAAAATAAAATAAAATATGATAATTATTAAAACTATTGAAATTTTTTTTTTTATTTTTTAATTTTAAATTTATTTTTTTTCTCCCAACTTTATTAGTGATATTGTTTTTTTTTTTTTTTTTTTTTTAAATAGATATATATATTGTTTAAAGTGGATTTTTTTTTTTAATAATTATAAAATATAATTTTTATAAATTATTAATTTTTTTTTTGTTATTAATTGAAAATTTATAAATTAAATAGATTTTATATTAACTAGCCAATAATAATATTAACAATAATTAAATTAATAACAATAATAATATTTATAAATTACTATTAATTTATATTATTACTCTGATTTTTATTATTAATCTATTTTTTGTTATTATTCCAATACTATTTTATTATTATTAGTTATAGTAGTAATTATTAATATAATATAGTAAAAATGTTTTAATTTTGTAAAATTTTAAAAATATTATAACATAAAAAGCTTTAATATTTTATTTTATTTTATTTACTAATATATAAATAAATACATAAATAAATAAATAAATAAATAAATAAATAAATAAATAAATAAATAAATAAATAAATAAATTAAAAACATAAATAATTTTAAATCATATAAATCTTTTATAATATAGAATAGAACTAATTTTTTTATATTTAATTATATATTATATAATATTTATATTTCTCTATGGCAAAATAGTTTGTTATTGTTTATTTTATATATGATTTTGTTACATGTTTATTTTTATTTTTATTTTTTTTTTTTATTAATATTATTTAAAATTTTTTATTACTTTTTATCCTTAGTCTTAGGTGTGGTAATCTTTGATTAGAAATAAACCGCAATATTTAATGGCTATATTACCATTTATGGATATGTATACATCAATAATAATAGTAAATAAAATTTTGTTTCTGTAGTTGACGTAATTGATATAACATGAAAATAAAAACTTTAATTATTAATAAATTATTTTGTTAATAATTACATAAAAATAAATAGTGTGATTTAACGTGATACCAATAGATTTATGTAATATTATAAATTCTATACACCCTTTATGTTATCAAATATGTCAATAATTTATAAATTTAAAAAGTTTTATTTTAATTATTTTATTTTATTATATTTTACTATATTTCATTATATTTTACTATATTTTATTATATTTTACTATATTTTTATATCTTTTTATATGCTACAATTATAATTATTATAAACCTTTTATTATTTATATTAAACGTATTAGAATATTATAACTAAATAATTACTTATTTTAAAATAGTTATATAATTAAAGAGTTATTATATTAAAGAATATTTTTTCTTTTTCTATTTATTCTTTGCCTTTTTTCAATATTTATTTTTATTATATTAATAAATAATGGACATTTAATAATCATAACCATATGAAATTTTAAATATTAATATTTTTAAATAAATAAATATAATTTATATTAAATAAATTAATAAATTATACTCTTCTGTCTCCCTAAAAGAGTTATATTAAATTATTTTAATTCTAGCAAATGGCCATTATTTTTTATAATAATTAAAATTTTGATAACAATTCTTTTCTATTAAAATAATGGATAAATTAAAAAAAAAAAAAAAACGATTTTCATAAATTAAATATAAAAAAATATATTAAAAAAATGTGAATAGTAATAAATATTTAATTTTTAATCATATTATAAAAAATTATTATAAGAATTATAGTTTTCAAGAAAAAATATATAAATAAAAATAATATTAAATGATATAAATTAAAATTAAGGGAAGGATTACATCAAAATAATAATAATCCTAGAACATATTATTAAAAAAAAATTTTTTTATTTATTTAAGTTTTGGTCTAAAAAAAAAAAAAGTGAGAATATTAAAACTATAAAAAGAAAAAAAAAATAAAATAAATGAATAAAATAAATAATTATAAATATACCTCATTATTTTTTAAAATAATAATAATAATAATATAACAAGAATTATTATAATCAATAATATTTAAAATACTTTTTATATTTAGAAAATTTTTATTTTTTTTTTTTTTTAGAAAATTGTTTTTTTTTCTTGATTTCATAACTATTTGAACAATATTTATATATGAGAAAATCCTTTTTTTTTTTTTTTTAATATTATGATAATTGAACAATGTTTAACTTAATATATATATATAAACAATAATTAAATAAAAAAAAATAGATAAATACATAAAAGTTTTCTTAATTATTTAATTTAAAATTTTCCTTTTTTATGTTTATTAATTTTTTTATTATAGTATAGAATTTTATTTTTTTTAAATTTTTTTTTTTTTTAATTTCTTAAAAAAAAAAATATAAACACATATCTATAAAATTATTATTATTTCTAATTAATTAATACAACTTTGTACATTAAATATTTCATAAAGGAAAAACTTTAAAAAAAAAATTTTTTTTTATATTTTATTTTCCTAATAACAATTTAAAAAAGAAAAAAAAAAAAAAATTAGAAATAGAAATATATATATATATATATATATATTTTTTTTTTTTTTGAGGTTTCAGTTTATATTAATTTAATTAATTTAGTAATTATGGAATAATTGAGATATAAACATTAAATAAAGTTTAATATTTAATTTTTTTTTTTTTTTTAATAATTAAAATAAATAAAAATAAACTATGGGATGGTAGTACAAATTAGTATATACAATTGAATTTTTTTTTTTTTTTTCTTTTTTAAATTATAATTTTAATTCTTATTTTTTATTTTCATTATTTTATGATGTTAATCATTCGAAAAAATGAGAAATAATTGATTAAAAATAAATTTTATATATAATATAAAGGAATTCCTTATAGTTTATTTTATTTTATTATATTTTATTTTTATATATGTATATAAAAATAATTAAAAATAATAAATTTTGATTTATGAATATATTTTAACAATAATAATTAATAAAATCAAAAAATAAAATAAAATAAAATAAAATAGATCAAATCTAAAATTTCAAATAAATAAACGAATAATAATTAAATAAATTAAATATAAATATATATATATAAGAACAAAATTTAAAAAAAAAATAGATAAAATATATAAAGATTATAATAATAATTGAAAGAAAAAAAAAATAATAAAAATAACTTTCAGAGATAATTAAAAAAATATATAAAAATAATAAACTATATAAATACCAATAACAAAGTAATATATTTGTAATTTTCAAATATTTCACAATTAAAATTAAAAAACAAAAAAAAAATAAATAAATAATATACTTTTTTTTTTTTTTTAATTAATTAATTTAGATTTTCATAAAAGTATAGTTTATACCAAAATACATAATAGTATTATTACATATTTATAAAATAAAAATATAAATAAATAAATAAATAAATAAATAAAAAAAAAAAAAAGAATTATATAATAAATAAAAACAAAAATCAAAGCAAAAATAAAAATAAATTTTATTTTTATTTTTAAGAATATAAAAATAATATAATTATAAATATAAAAATAATATAAATATAAATATAAAAATAATATAAATATAAATATAAATATAAATATACAATAAGTATAAATATATAATTATAAAAATATAAATATATAATTGTGAAATATAAATATAAAATATAAGAATATAAGAATAGAGAATGTTAACTGAAGATGCACTCCAAGAGGCAAATTTACAACGAAAATATTTTATTGAAGATAGAAGTAATGCTACGTTTTTTCAGTGGATAACAAGTTTAGGAACCAATTTTACTTGCTATCTTAATTATTTGGATAATTTGGATGAAGAAGCAAGAATAGAAGTTAAAATTGATACCATAAGAGCAATCCTCTATGCTATACATCAACCTCTTTGGTATCCCTTTTTTTATTGGACAATATTGATTTTTGTTTTACAGAAATTCAATTTCAAAAATAAAATTTTAAAAATTATTTTAATTCAATTTATTTTAAGGTGATTCTTTTATTTTATTTTATTTTATTTTAATTTTATTTTAATTTTTATTAATACTTTACACTTTTATATTACTTCACTATTTTATTTTATTTTAATTTAATTTAATTTTTATTAATACTTTACACTTTTATATTACTTCACTATTTTATTTTATTTTAATTTAATTTAATTTTTATTAATACTTTACACTTTTATATTACTTCACTATTTTATTTTATTTTAATTTTATTTAATTTTTATTAATACTTCGCA
>JACVTC010000148.1:130000-297500 GCA_016946835.1 Neocallimastix lanati (nom. inval.)
TATTTTTTTTTTCTATATATAATTTCAAAATCAATAATATTGGGAATCTCTTCTTCCATTAAGAAGGAAGTTCTCTATATAATCCGTACCACGTCATTCACATAAATATTAAATTTTTAATAATAATTATTGTTAAAATAATTAAAAAAAAAAAAAAAAAAAAAAAAACTTTTAAATAAAAATTATATGAAAATACAATATCTACAAGAAAATAATATATATATATATATATATAAAGAAAAAAATAATAAAAATATACTTTCAATTTAAAAAAAAAAAAAAAAAAAAAAAAAAAAAAAAAAAAAAAAAAAATATTTAAATGAAAATACAATATCTACAAGAAAATAATATATTTATATATACAAAGTAAGCAAAGTAAGAAATAATAAAAATATACCTTTAATTTAAAAAAAAAAAAAAAAAAAAAAAGAAAAAAAAATAATTATATGTAATATAAATAGGGATATAATAATTTTTATTTTTATTTTTATTTTTATTTTTATTTTTTTTTTTTTTCTTGTTAATAAATGTTTTTGAAGTAATAAATTATACAAGTAATAAAAAAAAAAAATAATAATAAATAATATTAATATTAATAATTAAAATTTCATAAAATATTATAATATTAATGGTATATATTTTATTTTTATTTTTTTATTTTAATATTATTATTATTATTATTATTATTATTATTATTATTATTATTATTATTATTATTATTATTATTATTATTATTATTTTTTAATAATATAACATCTTTTATGGATATAATTTAATATTTATAATTATTGTGATATAATTTTTTTTTTTTTGTTTAATAATTTAACAATTTTTATGGATATATTTATGGATGGATTTAATTTACTATTTATAATTATTTTGATATAATTTTTTTTTTTTTTTTTTTTTTTTTAAATAATATTGAAGGATATTTCAAAAAAAAAAAAAAAATTTTTTTATTTATTAATGATAGAGAGTATATAATTAAAATAATTATTCAATTATTCTTTATTTAATAATTATCCTATCCTATCATTTTTTTTTTTTTTTTCATTAGTTAAAATAATTATTTTTCATTCCTTTTTAATTCCTTCTAAAAATGCTTTTGCTGCTTTGACGCCTTCACATTCTTTAAAGCTTTTAGAAATCTTTGATGCCGATTGCTTATAAGTGGGATCGGCTAATAGCTTATTAACCGCTTCTAATATATCTTTGGATTGACGAATACGTTTTAACCAAATTCCTGCTCCAAGTTCTTCTGTACGTATCGCTACTGTTTCTTCTTCTTGTGTCTGTGGACAGAGAACTAACGGAACTTCAAAGTAGAGACCTTCAGAAGCAGAATTCATACCACAATGGGTAATAAATACATCTGAAATAGATAATACTGCCATTTGATCAACAAATGGATAGACCTGAATATGACTAGGAAGATTTTCAAATGGGGTATCACTCTTTCCTGTAGAAATAATGACTTGATAATTAGTATTACGGAAAGCCTCCACACAATCATTATAAAAGGATTTATTTTTAATGACGGTACCCATGGATATAAAGATGGTCGTATCGGATGTTTTTTCGAAAGGAGTTTCCACCGGACGTATTGAAGGTCCAATGAAACAATATTTTTCAGAAAAGGTATCCGAACAGGGTTGATAGTATTTTGAGGTATAAACAATAGTATTGGTCTCATTATCATTTTGAATGATATCTAAAATATTTTTAACTGGATAACCTTTCGCTTGAAGCGGTTTAAGTTGTTTATTGGCTTTTGGCATAGTAAATATCATCTTTGCAAGATTCCATATACTTTGATTCATATAGGAAGCTGAATTTTTATTAAAGGCAAAAGTTGTGGTGGATGATACATAAGGAATTTTATATTTAATGGCAATTAATTTTCCCCAGAAGGCAACGGAATCCGATACCACAAGATCTGGTTTAATTTCTTTAACTTTTTCATTCACCATTTCATCTAACGCTAAGGTTGTCTTTACAATTAATTGGGTTGAAAAAACAATATCTTTAGCTACTCTTTCAGCATTTTCTTTATCTTCCATTTCAAATTCTTGTTCATCACAACTTATAAATTTGGCTCCTGCTTTCTCAATTTTTTCTTTAAATTCATTAAATGAAAAATAATATATTTCATGTCCTGCTTCCGTCATTTCTTTCACTAATGATAGTGTAGGATTGGTGTGACCGTGAGCAGGAATACAAAACCAACAAATTTTCATTTTTTTTTTTTTTTGAAATATTTATGTATTAGTTAAAAGGAGTAACGAAAATATATATTGAATTAAATTTTTATTTTATATATATACTATTATATACTATTAAAATTGATATAAAAAAAATTATAATCTTATAATAATATTCTTTTATATAAAATTATTATTTTTTTTTGTTTTGTTTTGTTTTGTTTTCGTTTTTTTCAAAAATTCGTTATATTGAAATATATATGTATTATATATATATATATATATTTTTTTTTTTTTTTTTTTTGAAATTTAAAAAAAAAAAAAAAAAAATTGAAATATTTATTATTTATATATAAATTGTTTTTCTAATTAAATTTTTTTTTTTTTTTTATAGAATTTTTAATTTTTTAATTTTTAATGGCTTATGACAATATTATAATTCTAATAATAATATATATATATTTTTTTTTTTTAATTTATGAAACATATTTTAATTATATTAGAAAATCTAAGAAAATTAATTAAAAATTTTTAATATAATTATTATTATAAATTATAATTATTATTATTATTATTTATATTATAATTATTATTAGTTTTTAATTATTATGGTTTTTATTTAATTAAACGAAAAGTCTTCATGTAAATAATTGGAAATGTAGAAACTACCTAAATAATTTATTTTTTTTTTCTCTAAAAAATAAAAAAATAATATCATTGACTTCCTTTTTTTTTAAAAAAAAATTATGTTTTAGTATTTTAATTTAAAAAAAGAAAAAAAAATATTATAAATTATTAAATAACAAAGATAATATATATATATTTCATAAAATTATAATTTAAAAAAATAAATATTTAATTATTTCAAAAAAAAAAAAAAAAAAAAAAAAATTTTTTTTCTATTCTTTAATATAATAATGAATAAGTAAAGTATGTTTAAATTTTATTGAATATTATAACATATAAATCAGAGAAAAGCTATTTCATCTATTAAAATGATATTCAAATAATTTTTTTTTTTTTATCTAACTATTTAGGTATATTTCTTTTAAAAAAAAAAAAAAATTCCACAGAATACAAAGTATATCAACACTGATTGAATGGGGTAAGCTTACGCCATTTATATATATATAACTAATAAAAGAATAAACACAAGAATAATCTTTGAAATAATAATATATTTAATAAAATAATTTAATTTTTTTCAAAATTAAACTTTTTTTTTTTTTAATCAATATTAGATAAATAATTCTTTATTATTATTATTATTATTATTATTATTATTATCATTTAATATTATTGTTAATTTGAATATTATTATTAATTTTTCCATTATTAATTAATTACCATTATTACTTTTTTTTTTAATTTACTTATTTAATTCTATTATCATCATTATTATAATTTAAAAATTATTAAAATATATGTACATTGAAAATTCTTCACAGGAAAACATTGGAAAAATAGAAATTTCCTTTATAATTTATCTTGTCATTTCTTTTAATATTAAAAATAAAAAAAAAAAAAAAAATATTGGTTATTTTTTAATATAAAAAATTTTATTTTTATTTTATTTTATTTTATTTTATTTTATTTTATTTTTTTTTTTTTTTTGAAGGATTTTGTTTACTTAAATAATTAAGAAAATAGAAAATATAGATAGACTTTACTAAATTAGTTTAATCAATAGTATTTGAAGTAAAATAAATGAAAACTACATGTATATATATATATATTTTTTATATATTAAAACTTTAAAATTATTTATTCATTAAATCATTATATATATTTAAAAAAAAGAAAAATTATTTTTATCTGTAAAGATATATTTCATTTTTTTTAATATTTTTTATTATCATTATTATTATTATTACAAATATTTAGATATTTAATATATTTACATTCTTGGAATAAATAATACTTCTTAGATATATCTTCTCTTTTATAAATTTATATATATTTTAAAAGAATAATCATATAGCTATTTATTTTATTTATTTACAAGTTTATTTATTATCATTATTATTAATAATTTACTAAACAAATTTCATTAATTAATTATTTAATTATATATTTAAATAATATATTTATATAACAAATAATCAATTATAATAGTTAGGTGGCACTTTTGTCATATAAAAAAAAAAAAAAAAAAATAAAAAATAAAAAGCAAACAATAAATTAGAAATTAGAAGTTAATGTACGAATAGTTATAATGTATTAAGGATTTAATGTAATTAAATTTTTATTTATAAGTCATGTTCCGAAATGCAACATGGTCAATTTTTATAATGTTATTCAAAAAATAAATTGTAATTATATACAATTGTTTATGATTTCAATTCATATAATAATAAAAATAATTAATAAAATTTGTAGTTTATAATTATAAACTATTGTTTCAAAAAAAAAGTTTATTATATACATTTAGAAAGTAAATATTTTCTTAGCATTAATGGATGAATGAAATAATGGTTATATATATACTGAATTTAATAAAATGTGAATTTTTTTATGGAACATTACTAATCAACAGAATCTTCTTTTTAATACATATAATTCAAATTTCAATATATTTAAATAGAATAAACAAAATATTATATCTACAAAAAATAAAAAAGAAAATAAAAGAATTTACATAATACATAGAATATGTAATACATATAATGAACACAAAATACAAAATATATTTAAAGGAATACACAAAATATACAAGGAATATATTATAAACACAAAAGTTTAAAAATTAGATAAATAAATAAATTAAAATAAATAAAAATGGAAATAAGAAAAATAAAGAAAAAATGACTATCAAATATTGTATTCTTTTATTTGTAATACAACTAGTATATATATATATATATATATTTTTTTTTTCTTTTTTTTTTTTTTTTTTTTTTTTTTTGGAAAAAATAGTTTTCAATAAAAGAGGTTGTCCTAATAAATTTTTTTTAAACTTAATATATATGTATTAAGTTCATTGAGAAAAGATTAGAATCTAATAATAAATAAAATTAATATAAAATATTAAATATAAAATAATGAACAGTAAATAATAAATAATAAATAATAAATATATAATTTTAATTATAGTATTTATTATTAAATAAGCTATTATAATATTATGATATAATAAAAGTTATTCCAAAGAAATATACTAAATTAATT
The DNA here is from genome assembly GCA_016946835.1 of Neocallimastix lanati (nom. inval.). Taxonomy (NCBI): domain Eukaryota; kingdom Fungi; phylum Neocallimastigomycota; class Neocallimastigomycetes; order Neocallimastigales; family Neocallimastigaceae; genus Neocallimastix; species Neocallimastix lanati (nom. inval.). Next base: position 135,370 of record JACVTC010000148.1, read on the forward strand.
TAAATGAAGTTATTGCAATTCTATATTATTATTCATAGGAAGAAAAAAAAATACTAGATATATAATAAAAAGGTATTGAATTTAATATAATAATAATTCAAAAAAGAACAATTAACTATTTATCATTTATTGGATATTGTTTTATTATATAAAAAATTGATAATTTTAAAAAGAAATATATTAGTTAAATCTATCGTATTATGTATATATTTTATAACTTTCAGTAAAAAAAAATTTGATAAAATAATAATATAAAAAAAGATAATAAAAAAAAATAAAGAAAAAACAAAGAAAAAATAAAGAAAAAAAAATAAAGAAAAAATAAAGAAAAAATAAAGAAAAAAAAAAGAATAAAAAATAAAAATAAAAAAAAATAAAAATAAAAATAAAAATAAAAATAAAAATAAAAATAAAAAAAAAAAATAAAAAAAAAAAAAAATAAAAATAAAAATAAAAAAAAAAAAAGAGGAAAATAGAAATAAATATATATGTATATATATATATTGATAAATATAATAATTTATATTAAATTACTAAATATTAATTAAAATTTTAATAATTTTATTAACAAATTTATATATTAATATATAAAATATGAATAAATTTTCCATTTATCATAAATATTTATTTACAACCTATCTCTATTTTATAACCTTTTTTTAGTAAAATAAATTAAATAAGGAATAAATTTTATATAATTTAATTATTTATTCTTTGAATTTAATTTTTTATATTAATATCCCTTTTATAATTTTTCCTAAATAACCAAAAATTTTCCTTTCATTAACTTTTTCTATATTTATTTAAATTTTTACATAAAAAATTGTTTCTAAAAAAAAAAAAATATTATTAATATATATTTTTATATAATTAAAATGTTTTTTTAACTTTAAATTTTATTTTTTTTTGATTGTTGTTAATAATTAAAATAAAAATATATATATATTTTTTATTTAATTTCCTATTTGTTTCCCATATTAATATATAAATATTATTAAAAAAAAAAAAAAAAAAAAAAAAGATTAAAGAAAATTATTAATTTTTTTTTTTTTAAATAATAAATAATGGTTAAAAAATTAATATTCATGTAAAAACAAAATAATATTAATAATTAATTGATTGAATGTTTATAAAAATATTTTAATAAATTTTTTTCATAATTAAATAATATTAATTATTTTTTTTATTTTTATTATTATTATTTTTTTATTTTTATTATTATTTTTTTATTTTTATTATTATTTTTTTTATTTTTATTATTATTTTTTTTTATTTTTATTATTATTTTTTTTATTTTTATTATTATTATTTTTTTTTATTATTCTTATTTTTTTTTATTTTTATTATTATTTTATTATTATTATTATTATTATTTTTACTATTATTTATTTATTTATTTTTTTTATTATTTTTATTATTATTTTATTATTATTATTATTATTTTTACTATTATTTATTTATTTATTTTTTGGATAAAAACAGTAAGAATAAAAATAATAAAAAAATAAAAATAATAATAATAATAATTAATAAAAAAAAATAATAAAAAAAAAAGGTTTATAGAAAAAAATCTTTTAAATTAAGTTTTTAATAAATAGAATAATTATAAATATATATTATAAAAAATAATTAATGAAAAATATCTTATCGGGATATAATAAACAGCATTTTATATAATATATTGCAGAAGCTTTCTATTTTGATTGGATATTCAGTAAAGGAGCAAGTTACTCTTGTTACTTATAATATCAAAACAGTTTTATGGAAGACCAAAAAATAAGGTATTAAAATTGAAAACATTAAAACTGTGATATATGCATTTAATAGACTCTTTCAAATTATATTCTTTCACTAGACATTATTTTTATTTATTTTATATAAATTTAATTTTAAAAAAAAAACAACAATGAAAATTATTTTATTTCATTATGTATTACGGTAATTATATATTTATTTATTTATTTTTTTTTTTTTAATAAATTAAGTCTTTTAATATTATAATTAAAAACTTTTCAAAAATAATATTTATATTAAATATTAATAATATATATATATAATTAATTGATAGTTCTTAAGAAAATGTTATTGATAAATTGGTCAAATTATTGTCGTATTACTATGCTAATATTCCAGTTGCAACGAAAGATTGCATATGTACTGTTTCTTCACAGGAAAGGCATCCATTTCGATGGTACGATGGCTACTTACTAGGAAAGTTCGTGGGACATTACGATATACTGGTGAAATGATTTCTGATTGGTATCTTGTATTACTTATAAAAAACTTTAGCGCCCAATTGAATTTCAGCTTTAACAATCTATGGCACTTGTATTATGTTTAATTTATCCATAATTATATTAATTGTATATTACCTTACTCTTAGTCCAAATGAATTATATGATGAGTATGTCTACCAAAATGAGACAGGGAATATATTCCATTTTGATTACTAGTTTATACAACTTCTTATTATATATGCCCCAGAAATCTATGATATTTCAGTATATTATGTTATAAAAAGGAATCTCTCTTAACTCAATAATTCAAGAGTTGATTTTTTTTAAATAAATAAATAAATAAATAAATAAATAAATAAATAAATAAATAAATAAATAAAAAAATCAACCTCTTTCAGAATTTAGAATATTGTTTTCTTCAATCTTCAATGTTATATTTTTTACTTATTGTTTTCATTTTTATCAAAAAGTTAAATATTATTTATAATTTTGAAACAATAATTTGATATAAAATGAAAAATTCAAACCTTAATTAATATAAAATAATTTTTTATTATTCAAACATAAATTAATGTCATAAATCAAATTTAAATCTAATGATTTTATAATGACTTGATTTCTATATATTAATTATACTTTTAATTTATAAAATAAGAAATAATAAATTTTATAACATAAATCAATTGTTTAAATTATTTTATCATATTTAGGTTATACTGACCTTGCTTCAAAGTGGAGTTAGGAATTGGAGAAGTACTCCTAGAAAAAAGCATTCAAAAAAAAAAAAAATTCTCAATAATCATATGTATGTCAGAGCGCACATACCGAACATTCAGTAAGGCCGTCCAGAAGGGACATTATCTATCTAAATGGAAGTGTGTGACTATCTCAATATTCCAACTGCCCCTGAGGGGGGAGGCTGAAACTAAAGGTGGTACACACACCAGAAATTAAAAAAAAAAAATTAAACTTTAATAAGAATATTTTAATATTTAATAAATATTAATAATAAATATTTTTAAATAATAGAGATATTTATAAATAATTTAGTAAAAAAAAAATAAACAAATAACATAAAATAAAAAAAAAATATTATAATATATAGTTATATAAAAAAAAACCTTTAATTATTTCATTTTTTTAATATTAAATATTTAAATATTTTAAAACTTTATTATTCAATTAATTAATTATTAATATTTATTATTAAATTTTATTATTATTATAATTTTTTTTTTATTTATTTATTAAAATTTTGAAAAAAAATTTTTAAACGAATTTTCTAAAATTTAACTTTCTAAAATGTAATTTTTCAAACAACACTTCCCCCATGAGAAAGTTGTTAGATAGTTTTAAATGCATCATCAAGTTATAATTATTTTTAATTGAATAAATATATATATAATCATAATAATAAAATTTAAATAAATAACTTAATAATACTTTAATAAATTTAATGGATTAATTCCAACAGTACTTCCTCAAACCAAGATTATATCAAATTATAATATTTTTTTTTAGTAATATAATAATTTATAAAATGAATATAATAGGAGAGAAAAGATTTAAAATTTTATATCAAATTTAATAAATATACAAAATTAATATAGTGAAAATATTGATATTAAAAAATGATAAGAATTTAGATAATTTATTTTTTTTTAATTTCTATTAATTTTCTAAATTATTTATTTTTTTATTAGGTAGTTCTTTTTAATATAAAAAATATGGAAAAAATGGATAAAAATAAATTAATTTTTTAATAATTTTAATATTTAATTTTTTTTTTTTTTAATTTTAATATTATAATATAAGGTTTTAAATTTAATTTTATTGTATTCCAAAAATGAAACAATTAAAATATAATGAAAAATATAAAATAGAGATTATCAGTGTTACTCATTATACGTCATAAAAATATGTTACAATTATTTGATAATTTAAGAAATATTAAATAAATTTTAATATAAGTATTCATAAAATAATTTTTTTTCTCATATTTTTTATTATAAATAATTTTTATTTATTAAATAATATGAATAATTTCCCATTTGTAAAATGATACTTTTACGTTTTTGGAAAGGGGAAAGGATATACTTTATTAGGTACCATAATCATATTAATATTTATAAAATTGGTATTTTAAAATTACACTATTTCTTTAAATTGATATTTTATAAATAATATTATTTAAAGTTAAAAACAAAACAAATTAAAAACAAAATCCAAAGAAACAAATAAACAAAAAAAAATATCATGATTTTGTCAAAAAAAAAAAAAAAAAAAAGAAAAAGAAAAAATAATTATAATTATAATAAATTTTTAAATATTGAAGTATAGAAAAGTAAACAATTTAAAAAATTATTCTTAACTTTAAATAATACTTTTTTTTTATGTTTCACTTTATAGAACAGTTAAATACCTAACATTTTTTTATTTTATTTTATTTTTATTTTTTTTTTTTTTATTATTATTATTATGTTAGATTAATTATATATTCAAATAAATACTATATATTTATTATTATTATTATATTTTTCTATTACTTATACCCATATTTAAATAAATAAAAAAAAAATATATAAATTTATTTTAAATAAATATAAAATATATAGTATAATAAATTAATTTTTTTTTTTTTAATTAATATTTTATGATAAAAAGTTTATTTATTAGAAAAATATAATACTTGATAGTATAATTTTTTTTTTTTTTTTAATTAAAAATTATTGGCATTTTAAAAAAATAAATTAATTCATTGGTATTCTTTCATAAATAATAGAAACATTACCAAATATTTTTTTTTTCTTTTTCAAATAAGGACTAAAATTTAAAAATTTAAATATGAATTTATATTCGTTACTTACGAATTGAAATGTTAAAAATAATATGTAATAATTTACTAATTTCAATTATAAATTTAAAATAACAAACAAAATTTTAAGTAGTAATGATAAAACTACCACATTATTTTATATAATTCAATTGAAAATAATAAATGAATTAATTTTGATATTTTGAAATATTGAAATTAAAAATAAATATAAAACTTATTACTTATATATTTTATACAAATGTTATATTAATTTCATTAATTCCCCATATAAAGATATATATGAAAAATATATTATATAGTTAATCTTATTTTAACTTTATTATAAATTGAAATCCTTCTAAAATATAAAAAAATATGAATTCCAATTCAAATTTATTAAGTCGAGATTCATTTATTGAAAATGGAAAAAAAGCCTCAAACCTAGAGTGGATATTTAGTAGAGGAACAAATTATACTTGTTATCTGGAATATTTATCTAGTCTTGATAATGAAACTATATTAAATAATAAAATTGACGTTATCAGAACAATTATTTATGCTTTACATAGACCTTTACAATTTACTTTCTTTTATTGGACAATGTTGATATTTATTTTACATAAATTTAATTTCAGAAAACCTGTTATGAAAATTATATTGGCACATTTTATATTACGGTATTTATATATATTAATTAGCACATATAAAAAAAAAAATTTTTTTTTTTTTTTTTTAAATGTGATTTTGTAAGTAATCCTATATATATACTTATAAATTAATTTAATATTTATTCTTTTTTTTTTTTTTTTTCTTTTGTACAATTGTTTTTAAGGTCTATGGGAAATGTAGTTGATAAATTTGGTGGATTAATGGTACGTTATTATGCTAATGAGGAAATTTATGATAATAATAATAGAATTATTGGCTATAAATGTAGATATGATTCAAGTAATCCTGAAAGACACCCACTAAGATGGTTCTTAACAAGGCAAATAGGATGTACATTATGGTGTGTAGGTGAAATTATTGCAGATTGGTATCCATTAATTAGAACCAAAGCACTGGCTTGGGATAAAAAATCAATTCTATTAGTATATTTTACCTGTGGAATGTTTAATCTTTCAAAAGTAATTCTGTTTGTCTATCATTATACATTGTTTCCATCGGAACTCTATAATGATAAAGGTGTATACAATCAGCTAAGGGTAGATAGCTTCTATTTACCTTATTGGATTATTCAATTACTTATTATTTATTCTTCCGTTATCTATGATTTTTCTGTGTATTATGTATTAAAAAAAAATCTTTCAGAAATGAGTTCGGCCAAAATTGGGTTTATTAAAAAATTTAAAACACTTTCTCAATATAGAATACTTGTATCCACTTTCATTTGTTTTGCCTTCTTACCAATTATATCGATCACAATTATTTTTAAAATTTACTATTTTAAGTCTTATGGTTACCATAAATTAAATTTTTCGTTTGATGAAATCCGACTCTCTATTAATAATGTTCAATATTATATGATCTTTATTGATCAAATTTTATTACTACGAAATGGAAATGAGGACTTCGGCAGAGTAGTAACGATGCCTTCAAGCAATGATTCATTCTCTAATAATAATGATAGTAAATCCATTCCAACATACCCCGGTTCTATTCCAAGATCTCAATATGATAGTTTGAACAGAAGTCAGTATAATGTATCCATTAATGATTGTGTTGAATTAATGAATTATAAATCTATAGGGAATGATGTAAACATGATGGACCTTAATAGGGATTTAATTAATTTAAATGAAGAAGTCGAACATCGTAACAGTAACAATAGGACTCTAGCTAATTATGATAATTATAATGGGATAAAAAGTGAATGGAATTATTTAAATAAATAATAATAGAAAAAAAAAAAAAAAAAAAAAAAAAGTAAATAAAATAAAAATAGAGGAATATCTTTAAAAGGATAACCAAAAAAAAAAAAAAGCAATAATAAATTATATAAATTATTACATTTTAATTATATACAAAAAAATATATATATATTTAATTATTTGCTTAAAACAAAATAATAATTATAAAAAATATTATATAATGTATAATTTTAATTTATATATGTATATATGTATATATATATAGTTTTTTTTTTTTTTTTTTTTTTTATTTAATTTATTTATTTATAAATAAATAATCCTATAAAGTAAATATATATTCATAAATAAATGAACATATAATAAATTTTTAAATAACTAGTATATAATGTATAATTGTATATTATCAAAAACAAAAAAATTTTATAATAATTATTATTATAAAAATTTTTTTTAATAAATTAAAATAAATTATTAATTATTATTATTATAAATTTGTCATTCCTTTAAAAATTTTTTTTGTTTTTGATAATAATAATAATATATATATATATATATATATATATATATTTTAAGACTGGAATTAACGAGAGGGGAGGACAATAGGGCCTTCAGTTTCTCATTGGATTCTTTTTTTTTTTTTTTCTTGTATAAAACATTTAATATATAGAATGTTAATTAGTTTTGTATATAATGAATAACTATTATAAATAGACATTATTATTAATATTAATAAATAAATTTTACTTTTATCTTTTTTTTTTTTTTTTATTATTACTATAACAAAATTTCAACTATTTAATTTAAAAAAAAAAAAAAAAAATTATAATAATAATGGGATAAAATTAATGTTATAAAACATTATTACTCATGTATTAGATTTAAAAAAATTTTTTTTTTTTAGTTGTATGTGTCTTGGGATGTAGATATATTATTTTTTTTATATTAATTATTATATATAATTTGATAATAAGGTTATAATTAAAGTAGTATGTAATGATACTGTGTACACTTTACTATCATCATTTTTTATCAAAATTCATATAATAACATAATATTTTCAATTTCAATTTTTAAAAATTGAATTTAAATATCAAACAACCTCAGCTCTTATTAAATTGTAAATTAAATATATAAATTTATATTTAAATCAAATAGAAATGACAAATATATAATTTTCCATTAAATATAGGTTTTTTAAGAATTGAATATTTATTATAAATGTTATTACGGATAATATTACAATAAATGCGTTATTTATATGGAAAATTATTAAATAAAATTTTATTAATTGTATGTAATATATAATATATAGAATTAACATTTGGATTATTACATATAATAATAACAAATATAATTCATTAATTTAATATAATTAAAATAAATATATTTATTAAATATATATATTTATAGAAATATTTTTAAATATATATAAATATATATATATATATATATAATAAAATTTCTTATTTTGACATATTAATTATTAATATGTTAAAGATAAAAATTGTTATTTGCAAATAACTATTATTATTATGGATTGAAGTTTTTTATTAGCATTATTTTTTATAATTATTTTTATTAATATTATTTTTTATAATTGCTTATTATCATTATTATTATTATACTAATATTAAATATTTTTAAATATTTTATAATTTATTAAAGATGAAATAAATAGCATATATATTTAGTTAAAATATCATTATATCAATATTGTAATATTAATTTTATTATTAAAGTTATTATTATTACTATCTTTATATCAATATATTTTTTTTTTTTTTTAAAAGATATAATATAAAAAAAAAAATTTTAATTTATATTTTATTATATTATTGATTATACATAATTTTAACCAATAATATTAATGAACTATATTTTTTTATTTTTTAATTTATCTTAAACAATTTTCAAAATAATTTTGTTTCATTTTTTTTAAATAATATATAATTTATTATAGGAGATTAAAATTAATAAAGAATAAGTGGGTACCTTATTATGTATTAATTTAAAGTAGTGGGTACCTTCATGTATAATTTTTTTTCCCTAAAATAATAATAATTACAAAAAAAATTTATTATAAAATAAAGTTTTAAGAAATAAATAAATAAATTAATTTTTTTTTCTATTTTATGACTTAAAGAAAACAACAAAACGGTAAATTTGATAGTATATATATATTTATATCTTTTTTTTTTTTTTTTTTAATATTAAATTTTAAATTCATAGAATATTATTAATTAAAATAATTTTAAAACATTTAAAGTCTATATAGGTATTAAGTAAAAAGGAAAAAAAAAAAAATATATATATATATATAATAGTAAAATAGAGATTTTTATTTTATATAATTGAATATAATTTAATTGACAACAGTTCTTACAAATTATTATTATTATTATTATTATTATTATTATTATTATTATTTATATTGTATAATAATAAAACACAAATTGAATAAAATCGATTTAAGATATTAATAATTATACCAAATAAAGAAAAGTCATTCTCTCATTTTATTTTTTTTTTTATTTTATTTTTATTTTTATAAAAATTAAATAATAAAAATTTATTGAATATTTTAATTTAAACTTAAATTGAATATATTTGATTAAAGAAATTATTAATCAAAAAAATAACAACAATAAAATAATAAAATAAATATATAAATATATATATATATATATAAAAGAAAAAGTATCACATATTAAAAAACTATTTTTTCTATTGGTTATTTAAAATTTTTAAAAGAGAAATAGAAAAGTAGAAAGTAAAATAAGAACTATATGTAATTATATAAATATTAAATATTTTCTTTTTTTTTTTTTTTTTTAAAAATTTTTTTTTTTTTTAAAATTTTAAATTAATAAAAAAAATATATATTTATATTATAAAGAATATAATAAAACTTTTATAAAAATATAAAAAAGTAATTGTCAATATTATAATTACTATTTTTTTTTTTTTTTGAAATTTAGTGCAATAACTTAGTTCAATAAAAATATATAATTAAATATCGTATAGATATTGTATTAAAAAAAAAAAAAAAAAAAAAAAAAAAAAAAAAAGAAAGGGTAAAAAAAAACAGTAAAATATAAAAAAACATTGAAAATAATAATGTATAAAAAAGTTAAATAAATTAAAATAAAAAAAATAAAATAAAATAAAAATAAAATAAAATAAAAATAATAAAATAAAATAGAAATAAAATAGAAATAAAATAGAAATAAAAGATAATATAGAAATAAAAAATAAAATAAATAGTTAATAAAATAAAATCTAAAATATTAATAAAAAAAAATAAAATAAATTGTTAATTGTAATAAAAAAATTTAAGGTATTAATAAAATAAAAAAAAAAAAAAATAATAAAAATAATATAAAAATAAAATAAAAAAAAAAAATAAAATTAAAATAAAAAAAAAATAAAAATAAAAAAAATAATTAAAAATGTTGACTTTTGAAGAACTAGATGCCTTACAAGCTACAAGAAGTTACTTTATTGAAGATAGAACAGATGCTTCTGTTATAGATTGGATAAGGAGTAAAGGAACAAATTTTACCTGTTATATAAATTATTTAAATAGTCTTGACAATGAAAAAGAATTAAATAATAAAATTGATGTAATAAGAACTATAATATATGCTTTTAATAAACCACTTCAATTTACTTTTTTCTACTGGACGTTGTTACTTTTTATTCTACATAAATTTAATTTTAAAAAACCATTAATGAAAATAATTTTAGTTCATTTCATATTACGGTAAATATTTTATTAACAATAATATAAGAAAATTTTAATAATAATAATAAATGTTATTTATTATAATTAATATATTTAATAAATGATAATAATAATTAAAAAAAAAAAATTTTTTTCTTTTGTGAAAATATATATATATATATATATAATACTAATATGTACCAATTTTTTATAATCTTATATATAATTATTTTAATTTCAATAGTTCTATTGGAGACATTTTGAATAAATTAGGTGATTTGATGCCCAATTATTATGCTACAACTAAAACTGTAACCTCAACTAATGAAACTATTTATGGTTGTCAATTTAATTCACCATCACCAGAAATGCATCCATTAAAATGGGTTTTAACTCGTCAGATTGGTTGTATTTTCTGGTGTACTGGTGAAATCGTAGCGGATTGGTATCCATTACTTCGAACTAAAGCGGTATGTGATGATAAAAAATCTATACGTACCATTTACGTTACATGTGGTATATTTAATTTTTTCAAAATTTTGTTAATTATTTATCATTTCACGCTCAGTCCTTCCAAATTATATACTGATGAAGGGGTCTACGATAAAAAAGCAATTGATATGTTTTACTTCAAATATTGGGTAATTCAATTAAGTATTATTTATGCTTCTGCGATCTATGATGCTTCGGTTTATTTTGTTTTAAAGAGGTACTTCGATAAAATGAATAATTATAGTGAATTCGGATTTATTGCAAAATTTAAGGCTATATCTGAATACAGAATTCTTATTTCTGCAGTAGTTTGTGCCATCTTTTTACCTATTATTTCATTAACTATCTTAATGAAATTTTATTACTACATACGTTATGATTATCACAATTTAGAATTTTCCTTTGATGAAATTAGACAAACCATTAATAACGTACAATACTTTATGATTTTTATTGATCAAATTTTATTAATAAATTCAAGAAATGAAACAGCTCTAGAAATTTCTCGTCCAAAAAGTATTATGCTTTCACCAGGCAATAGTAATAACGATATTTATAAAAGTAATAGTATTACCAGTAATAATATCATCAGCTCTTCTAATGCCTATAATAGTAACAATATTATGAGCTCAACTAATACCATCAGTAATGATAATATTATAAGCTCAGCTAATGCTATCAATAGCAACAATAATACCAATTATTATAAAAATAAATATAGTACAAATAATACATCAATGAGTAATCCAGGTGTGCTATTAAAAAATAATACATGTAATTATCTCTATAGTAATTCCTATTCCAATCAAAATTTAAGAAGAAGTAATAGCAATTATTTATTCAATTATACTAAGAGTTCAACGGAACCCATTATTAAAATTGGGAATACGAATAATGATGAAAAAGTCAAAAATATTGGTCATTCCAGATCGGTTTATAATTAAGGTTACTACTTACTTAAAAAAAAAATAAATAAATAATAATTTTTAATGGAATAAATTTTGTTCTGAATTATATAAATATTTATATTTATATGGAGAATATTAGTATAATTGATTTATAAAAAATAATTAATTTAAAAAATACAAAAAAAAAAAAAAAAATTAGATATCAGAGGTTATTATTAATTTTTAAAAAAATGAATAAATTATTGATAATAATTTGTATTTATATATATTATATATACATATAAGTTATTTTTTTTTTTATGATTAGGATTTTTTTAATTATAAATTTTTTAAAAAAGTTTTCTGTAGGTATAGAAAAAAAAAATATGTATTGATATAAAAAAATTTGTAATATAAAATTTAAAGACATTATAATTAATTTCAAACTAAATAATAATAATAATAATTATAAGAATAAGAATAATTATAATAATAATAATAATAATAAAATCATAAACGCTTTTGAAACTTATTAAAAAAAAAAAGTTTATAAGTTTAAAAATTAAAACAAAATTTAATAAAAAAAAAAAAAAAATTATATTAAAAAATAATAATTATATAAAATAAATAGAAAAATGATGATTTTAATTAAAACTAATAATAAAAATAGTAGAATTATGATTAAAAATATTTTAATTGTGTATAATAAATTTTATTATAATATTTCTTTTTTTGTACTATATATAAATTATTTTTTATAATTATTATTATTATTATTTTATTCTTTTTCTTTTTAGAATATTATAATATTATAATATTAGTATATAATAATTTTATAAATATTTTTCAAATGAATTATAAGACATTATTTCTATAAAGAACAATCTTTCCATTTTGAAATTTGAAATACTATATTTTATATATTTATATATATATTTATATAAATAGAAATTTATAATTAAAATTTAGTTATATTAAGAGAGGTCATATATATTAATCATGATATTAAAAATATGTCATCTAGTTTCTAAGCTATGTATTTTGGATAGATAATATTATTAATTTATTAATAATGAATTTAAATTAATTTTATAAAGGAAAATAATATAAAAGTTTTATTTTATTACTATTAAATAAAAGATACTTTATTTAGTAAATACAAAGAATTTTTTTTTTTTTTTTTTATTAAGAAATAAAAATTTAATAATTTAATTTTATACGATTATTATATTCAATTATTTTTAATATATTTTAATATTTAATAAAATTGATATTAATTTTTTTTTAATTATAATAATAAAAATAGCAAAAGAACAATAATGTCAAGATTAAAAATATATAGAAATATTTATATTTTTATTAAGAGCATAAAATTTTAATTATTTAAAGTAATATTTTAATATTTACTAAATATTTTTAAAATATTTAATTATAACCGAATTATTTTATAATATTTTTAATGTTAATTTTTAATTATAACAAAACATTTTAATATATCATAATATTTAGTTAATTTTTTTTATAATCTTAAATTATTAAATTTAATAGTTATACTATGAGAGGTAATAATATTTTTAAAGAAAAAAAAATTTAAAATTTTAATAAAATCATATTCTTCTTATCTTCTTTTAATAAAAAGTAATTAATAATAAAATAAATAAAGATTTTAAAAATCATATTTCTTTTATTATTATTTTTTTTTAATGCAATATAAAAGTAATAATAATATAATATAACTAATTTAATATATATAATTATTTCATTAGCTTGCAAAATTAAAATTAATTGGAAATTAAATAATTTTAATTTTTCCAATATAATAACAAATAAAATATATATAATAAATCAATTTAAGAAATTAATTTTTTTATTTTTTAATTTTTTTACTTTTTTTTTTTTTTTTTGTTTGTTTTATTATTCCTTTTACAAAAGTATTTTATTATTATATACTTTTTATTATTTTTTTATTTTTTTATTTTGGTTAATTTTTATTAATTTTATTTTCTTAATTTTTTTTTTTTTTTAATTTTTTTTCTTTATACTATATATTATTTTTTAATTCTTAAAAAAGAATTTTTTTAATAAAAAATATATTAAATTTAATAATACGAATTCAATTTATTATATTTTATTTTAATTTTAATAATTAGGCAAAAATTAATTCCACACATTTATAAATTTAAACTCAAAATTTTAATATTAATTTTTTAATGTTACTATTATTAGAACTTTTAATATAATATAATATAATATAATATAATATAATATAATATAATATAATATAATATTATATGCATAAAATATTTTAATTATAAAATAATATTTTTTATTAATATAAATAATATTTAAATTAATAATAATATTATTTTAATAATAAAAATTAATGAAATTAAAATGTAATTTATAATATTTAATTTTTATTTTAATTGAATCATTATTTTTTAATATTATATATATATATATAAATACTATAAATTCCTTTTTAAATTACAAATATTTTAGAAGAAATTGTATATATTCTAATAAAATTATAGAAGAAATTGTATATATTCTAATAAAATTATAAAGTAAAATATTTGTATATAGTGTATATATAATAATAATTAATAAAAAAAAAATAAAGATAATTGTAAATAAAATATATATAGTTTCTTATTATTACAAATGTACATGATTATTTAAAAAATATATTTAATTTTTTTTTTTTTTTTAAAAAAAATATCAATTATTCATTTAAAATAAATAAGATTAAAAATATTAAATAAACTTTTAAAAAAATAAAAAATAATTTAGTTGTAGTATAAAATATACAAAGATTTATAATAATATATTATGAAATAATATAATATGAAATAATACATAAATAATAAAAATAATAATACTAAAGAAAAAAAATAATTATAGTAAAAGATACCTAAAAAAAAAAAAAAAAAAAAAAAAAAAAAAAAAAAAATAAGATGAAAAATTTAGAATTAGAAAGAAAATATTTTATAGAGAATGGAGAAAAAGCTTCTTACTTTCAATGGTTAAGAAGTAAAGGAACAAACTTTACTTGTTATGAAATGTATATGAATAGTCTAAATGAAGAACAATACATTAATAATAAAATTAGTGTAATAAGAACCATTATATATGCCTTTAATAAACCTATACAATTTACCTTTTTTTACTGGACATTATTAATTTTAATATTACATAAATTTAATTTTAAAAAGCCTATTATAAAAATTGTTCTTGTTCACTTCATATTACGGTAAATATTACATATATATATTTAAAATAATAATAAAAATAAAAATAAAAATAATAAAAAACATAAAAAAAAAAAAAGTTAAATATTAATATATATTATAAAAAAAAAAAACAAAAAAATTTCACTTTTATAAAATATATTTATACAACATAGTGTATCAGGTGATATAGTAGATAAATTCGGTGATTTAATGCCACGCTATTATGCTAATACCCCAATCACCGATAAGGATGGTAACACTATTGGTTATCAATGTAAATATGATTCTAGCTCACCTGAAATGCATCCATTAAAATGGTTTTTAACTCGACAGATTGGTTGTATGCTTTGGTGTCTCGGTGAAATGGTTGCCGATTGGTATCCATTACTTCGTACGAGAGCAGCAGCCAAGGATCAACAATATATTTGGATTGTATATATAACTTGTGGAATATTTAACTTTTCAAAACTTTTACTAATTATAATCCATTGGTTGCTCAGTCCGACAAAATTATATGATGAACATGGCGTTTACCAAAAGAAAAAAATAGATTTATTTTATTTCGACTATTGGATTATCCAATTAAGTATCATATATGCCTCCTTTATTTACGATTTTTCTGTTTATTATGTTATAAAAAAAAGTTTATCTGAAGTTAATAATAATCAAATTAGTTTCTTAAAGAAATTCAAGTCCTTTTCTCAATATAGAATTCTTGTTTCAGCCTGGGTTGGTGCCGTTTTTTTACCAATTATATCCTTTACCATCATTATTAAATTTTATTTTTACCTTAAATATGACTATCATAATTTAGAGTTTACTTTTGATGAAATTAGACAATCCATTAATAATCTTCAATATTTCATGATTTTCATTGATCAAGTTTTATTAATTCGTTCCAATGAAGAAGAGTCAGAATATACCTTTGATATTAGTTATGATAATCATCTTGGAAAATATAATATAAGTTATACTCTAAACAATAATAATACTTTAATCAATAGTAGTAATCCAAGTAGTTCAATGGACCAAAGTTTCTGTAGAAGTTATAATGATCAATCCATGCATAGAAAATGTAGTAACAGTAATAGTTTGAATACTTTATATGAAAATAGTTTTGATAACCAATCCATTTATAGAACAAATCGTAGTAACAGTTATAGTAGTAACATATATTATAATAATCTTAATAATCTTAATAACAGAAATAATAATAATATTAATAGTGAAAATCAACCAATGTATAGATATAATCATAGTACTGGCAGTAGTAGCGGCTCAATCTATAATAATGAATATCAAAGCTCAGTAATAAATAATCATAATAATAATTTATTGAATGACAATAGAAACAATATATTCAATAATAGTTATTACAATAATAATATCAATTATAATATAAGTAATAATAACGACAACAATAACAGGGAACATAATTATGATAAATTTAATGGTATTGATTGGGAATGGAATTTTTTAAGTAAATAAATTCTATTTTCATTTCATGAAAAAAATATATCTATCTGTATAATACTAATAAAATATATATGAATAATCTTAATAATAAAATATTTAAAAAATATTTTAAATAATAATAAAAAAAAAAAAAAAAAAGTTCTGTTTATAAATATAAAATTTTATATACAACCATTTAATTGAATATCAATTTTGATATATATATGTACTTTTTGTATATAATAGTAATTTATAAATTATAATACATATATATTCATTTTTTATCCACAACCATTTTCATAATTTATTTTCATAATTTCAAAAATTCTTTAACGTAATTTATTATAAATATAATAAATATCTATTTGAATCTTTCGAATCATTAATTTAAATTAATTTTAATTAATAAACTTTAATTATAATCATCTTCAATGATTAATAATTAATATTAATGAATATCAGCCAATAAAATTTCTGTAGAAATAAATAAAAAAAAAAAAAATTTTTTTAAAAAAATTAGAATATTTAAAAAAAAAAAAAGTAAATTTGGATCTTTTTATTTTATTTTAGTATATATATATGTATATATATATATATTTTTATTTTTTTAATTTTTATTTATTTATTTATTTATTTTTTTTGATTTTTTTTTTTTAATTTTAAAAATTTTAAAAAATTTTTAAATATAAATAATAAATAATAATAAATAAATAAATAAATAATAAATAAATTCATGAATATATTTATTTATATATAATAATAAGAAGAAGAAACTATGTTTATGTTAAATAGGCATAGTAGAAGGTTTATAACTTCTAAATTAAATAATGTATTCATAACTACTTAATATTACATTTAATATTATAATAAATTCAACTCTTAATATAAAATTAAGTTTACTATATAAATTTAACTCAGATTTATGTTTTTGTCTATAATAATATTCCAATTCTTACTTAATAAGTAAAGAGAATTGGTATGGAACTTGGTAAAATAAAAATTTTAATGCCATGTGTTTCATTGATTTGTAACAAAAACATAAATAATAAAATTTAATCAAAAACCAATTATGAAAAAGGTTTTAAGATTATTAATGATACAGATGAAATATATATATATATTTTTGGAAAAACAAGATAAGTAAGGGCCATATTTCTTGAAAAATTACAATAATATGATGATAAATAGACTAATGTTAATGCATTTCTTCTAAGACACGGAGTCCTTCATTTAAAAAGTTTTATTTTATTTATTTTGCATTTTAATAAAATTATAAAAATGAATAATAATACTATAATTTAATTTTATCTGTTTTTAACTAAAAAAATAGATATAAACCAAAATTTATCCAAATTATATTTTAAATCAAACTTTCATTTCATATTATATAAATATTTTAATAATATTAATTATATTATTTGTTTCGTTTTAATTATACTTTTTTATTTTTTTTTTTATTTTAAAACTTTTTGTATTCTGGCATATAATTTTAAAACTTTTTGAATGAATAAATAGCAATATATTAAATTACAGAAAAATATAAGAAATTGATTTAAATCAACAAAAAAAAAATAAAAAATAAAAAAATAAAATAAAATAAAAAATAAACTATTGTAATCTTAAACTTTTTTTTCATTATTTAATCTAAACATAAGTTCAAAATTATATTAATTCTTTTTTTATTATTATTGTCACAAATAAAAAACAAGTATTAATGATTATTATAGTTTGTGTGACTGATATTATTATTAATAATAATCTTTAAAAAAAAATAAATTAAACAATAAATAATAAATAAATAATAATAAATAATAATAAATAAATAATAATAAATTAAACAATAAATAATAAATAAATAATAATAAATAATAAATAAAAAATAAATAATAAATAATAATAAATAAATAATAAATAAATAATAAACAATAAATAATAAAAAATAAATAATAAATAAATAATAAACAATAAATAATAAACAATAAATAATAAACAATAAATAATAAAAAATAAATAATAAATAAATAATAAATAATAAATAAATAATAATAAATAATAATAAATAAATAATAATAAATTAAACAATAAATAATAAATAAATAATAATAAATAATAATAAATAAATAATAAACAATAAATAATAATAAATAATAATAAATAAATAATAATAAATAATAAATAAAAAATAAATAATAAATAATAATAAATAAATAATAAATAAATAATAAACAATAAATAATAAAAAATAAATAATAAATAAATAATAAACAATAAATAATAAAAAATAAATAATAAATAAATAATAAACAATAAATAATAAATAATAAATAATAAATAAATAATAATAAATAAATAATAAAAAATAATAAATAATTGAATAATAAATAATTGAATAATAAATAATAAATAATAAATAATAAATAATAAATAATAAATAATAAATAATAAATAATAAATAATAAATAATAAATAATAAATAATAAATAATAAATAATAAATAATATATAATAAATAATAAATAATAAATAATAAATAATAAATAATAAATAATAAATAATAAATAATAAATAATAAATAATAAATAATAAATAATAAATAATAAATAATAAATAATAAATAATAAATAATAAATAATAAATAATAAATAATAAATAATAAATAATTAATTATATATTACTATTTAAATGTTATTTTTTTTTTAAATCATGCCCATTTACATAGTTTCCCATTTATTTAATCATTAAATTTATCTTCTATTTTATTATTATAATTATTATTATAACTATTATTATTATTATTATTATTATTATTATTATTATTATTATTATTATTTTATTTTTATTTTGGAAAACCTAATATCATATAACTAATGCAATTATTAGATTTTCATTGTAATTTTAGAATACAATAATGAAAAAAGCCATTATATATGTTATAAATTATAATAAAATATATCAACAATAATATTTGTTTTTTTATATCCAGTTTCTTTTATCAAATATGATTAATAAAAAATAAATAAATAAATAGATTAATAACAATAAATAGATAATAAAATATAATAAAAAATTATAAGAGCAATTTTTAAAAAATTATAATTATAATAATTAATAATTAATATTAAAATTAAAATTACATAACATATTAAAATTAAAATTAAAGCTACATTTTAATATTTAATTTATTTTAATAACAATATAATATTAGTTTATTAAAAAAGTAATAATAATAAAAAAAAAAAAAAAAAAGGATTTTCATTTAGTATAATTATGTGTCATATATTAAATGTATGATATCATTTATGTATATTGTTCTATATTTTAATATAATTTAAAAGAAAAATATAATTTAAAAAATAAAATATTTTTTTTTAAGAGTTTTGTCACATAAAAAATTATAGAAAAAACATCAAAATATAAAAAATTTTAAATACATTAATATAAATTTATTATGATTATTATTATAGAAAACAGTTGAAGTAAAATTTATTATAAGATCCAACTTTTATTAGTATTTAAATCATTTTGATAAATATTAACAATTTTCAATTCCTTTTTACTTAAAAGTTAGTAATTATTAATTATAATTTAAATTTATTCATTTATTTATTTATATATTTATTAAATATTATATCAATATGTAACTTTAATTATTATAAAAATTTCCATAGTTTGACATATAAATTATTTTCATATAAAAATAAATTAATTATGATATATATACATGAAATTATAATTTTTTTGTGTATTCCTTAGTTTCTTATTTAAATAATATCATTGGTTAATTTCTAACTTATAACATATAAACGGCGTTTTTGTAATTATTTAAAGTAACCTTATATAACAATATAAAAATCATATACATAAAAAAAAAAAAAAAAAAAAAAAAAGTATTTAATTCATTATTTCTCTCTTGTTTATTTATTCTTTTTATTTTATTTTATTTTTTTTTTTTTTTTATTATTATTTTATTAATAAAAAAATGTAGATTTTGAGAAAAAGAGAATAATATAATTAAATAAATATTATATAATACAAATATTTTTTTTTATATATGAAATTAATTGTATATATAACAGAACAATTATTAATATTTTTAATATAAATATTAATAAAAAATTGATAATTGATATTTTTTTTTATATACATTTATATACACTTTTTTTTATATTACTATACATTTATTTAATAAAAATAATAATATTAATTTTAATAATAATAATAATTAAAAAAAAAAAAAAAATAAATATTGTTTTAATATAAATTAATTGAAATATAAATATTTATATATGTTATCGGAAACTGAATATTCTTACGCTTCATCACAAAGACAATATTTTATTGAAAATGGAGCTAATGCAACATATTTTCAATGGTTACAAAGCAAAGGTACAAATTTTACTTGCTATTTAGAATATTTAAACTCATTAAGTAAAGAACAACGATTAGATAATAAAATTGAAGTTATAAGAACAATAATATATGCTTTACATCGTCCCATACAATTTATATTTTTTTATTGGACTATACTGATTTTTATATTACATAAATTTAATTTAAGAAAACCTGTTATGCGAATTATATTAATTCATTTTATTTTACGGTAAATATTATATATAATATAAATATAAATATAAATAAAATAAATTAACAATTTTATAATTAAAAAAAAAATATATATATTATATATATATATAAATAAAATGAATTAACAATAATATAATAAAAAAAATAATATATGATATAAATATAAATTAAATAAATTAATAATTTTATAATAATAAAAAAAAAAAAAAAAAAATTAATAAATTATTAATGATTATTTCATTTTCTTTAAAAATTTTCTTTATATACCTTTCTATCTTATCTAAAATATAATACAATTCAATATAATACAATACAATAAATAAATAAATAAATAAAAAAAAAAAAAAAAAAAAGTTCTTTGGGTGATGTTATAGATAAATTTGGAGATTTAATGCCTCGTTATTTTTCAAACGATCCTATAAAAGATAATCAAGGTAACATAATAGGCTATAAATGCAAGTATGACTCTCCAGCACCTGAAATGCATCCCTTACGATGGATGGTTACTAGACAAATTGGATGTGTACTCTGGTGTTTTGGTGAGATGGTAGGAGATTGGTATCCTTTACTTCGTACGAGGGCTGTGGCAAAAAAACAAAAGTCCATGTGGTTAGTTTATATCAGTTGTGGATTATTTAATTTATCCAAAATAGCATTAATTTCGGTTCATTTTTCTCTCAGTCCAACTCAACTCTATGATAAACAAGGAGTATATCGAAAAAAAAGAGTCAATAAGTTTTATTTCACCTATTGGCTTATACAGTTACTGATTATCTATGCTTCAATGATATATGATTGTACAGTATATTTTGTCTTAAGAAAGAATCTTTCTGGAATTGTAAAAAATTCATCAGGATTTATAAAAAAATTTAAAACCGTATCCGAATATAGAATACTTGTATCTGCTTTTGTCGGTATTACTTTTCTACCTTTGGTTTCCTTTACCATTATTGCGAAATATTATTATTATTATAAATATCAATATGATGATTTAAATTTTTCTTTTGATGAAATTCGAAAATCCATTAATAATGTTCAATATTATATGATATTCATTGATCAAATATTACTTTTACATTCAAAAGATCAAACAATAAATTCAAAAACTTCTCCTTTCCCCGGAAGTAATAATCCTTATTTCGTTAAAAAGAGTAAGAGTGATCTTTCTCTTTCAACTAATCCTAAGAAACAATATAAAAATTTCAATAATTCAATGGTATCCAATAGTTTTCATAATAATAATAATAATAATAATAATAATATAAATTATAATTATTTAAAAGGAGATTATAAAGGAAATATAATAAATAATGAATATAATATGAATAATTCAAGATTTAATTCATTGAAATCTAATCATTCAAATAATGAAAATCGTTTCAATACACCTAAATTTGGAACGATGAATTCTCAAAGTTCATATAATAATAAAAAATTTATAAATTATGATTATTAATCTTAATTCAAATTTATATATTTGTATTTATTTATTTATTTATTTTATTGTTTTTTTTTTTTTTTTTTTTTTTTTTTTTTTTATATATTTATTTTTTTATAAAAATATTAAATTATAATCAATTTTATATGATTAATTAATTAATTAATTGATTTTTTTTTTTTTTTTATAAAAAAAAAAAATAATAATAATAAACTTCAAAAAAAAAAAAAAAAAAAAAAAAATCAAGAAAACGAATAGACAACAATCTTTATATTTATTAAGTATTTATTCAAATTTATTTCAATAAATTAAAATATTCCATTATTAAATATAACAAATTATATATATATATTTTCATAATTTTATTATATAATATAATTTTCTTTCACTTTTTTTTTTTTTTAAAAAAAAAAACTTTTTCTCATTTATTTTAAAGTATATTTGTATATACAACTCTTAATATCAATACATTAATAAATTTCAGAAATTTTTTATTAAATAAATTAATTATTTTAAGATAAAAATTTTTTCAAGAATAATTTTTTTTTTTTTTTTTACTTTTTAATAAGTTTATATTCAGTATTTATAAATAAAACGAATTATATATATGGATAAAATAAGAATAAAAAATTAAAAAAAAAAAATTAAAAGAGTATATGTAATATATAATGTTAAATTAATAAAAACAGAATATGATATATTGTTAATAAAAAAAAAAAAAAATAATTAAAAATTTAATATATATAAATTATTAAAATTATTTCAGGTTCAATAAATTTATTTTATTATATTTTATATTATCTAAATGGGTAATACATAAATTTAAAATAGCGTTATATATTATATGAATAATTTTTAAATTTTATTATTATTATTATTTTATAAAATTGATTAATTTATAAATATAAATAAAATATATATACAATGAAACATTTGTTGTATACATATATATATATTTTTTTATTTTTATTTTTTTATATTCATTTAATTTTTTTTTTTTTTTTTTATATTTTTTTTTTGTTCATTTGTTAGTTATAATAAAAATGATCATTAATAAGTAAAATATATAATTTGATATAGTATTAATAAATACTAATAAAAGCATAACAAAAAAAAATAAAAATAAAAATAAAACATTTTTTAAAATAAAAATAATATTGTAGTATGCATCCTTTTTTTTTTTTTTTTTTTTTATATATTTTTCACAAAAAAAAAATAATACATTTGAAAATTAAGTTAGCATGTTAAGATACTACGATGACTATTAAACTTTTTTTTTTTTTTTTTACTCAAAGGAATTATTATAATGAAATTCTTTGCATGTTCTTATATGAAAAATGATATTTATTATATGCTTTTGATAAATATGAAGAAATTTTTTCTCTTGGTTGCAAAATGTTTTTTTTTTTTTTTTTTTTATTTTTGTTATTTTATTTTATGTATCATTTAAAAAGTATCCCAAATAAATTATAAATAACTGTTAGAATATCTTGGTTAAGTAATCAGTTCATATGACAATAAATGGGAATATTTAAATATATATTTTTTTTTTATTAAGAAAAAGTTACTTTAAATGTTTTTATTTCCTCAGTGTTGACATTGACAGGTAGCATCTTTTAAAGTTCATGATAAATAAGGACTATATAAATTTATTACTTTAATTTTTTTTTTTTTTTTTACTTTATTTACTTTTTTACTGAAATATATAAATAATATGAATAAAAAAGGAATAGCAAATGAAAATATATATATATATATAAATAAAATAAAATAAAATAAAAAAAGTTACTTAGTAAATATTAAAAATTAAAATCATATGATTCAATCAACTATTTTTTTACTTCCATATCAATATTTTTTATTTTTAATTTCTAAAAATTTAAATTAATAGGGGGGTGGTGCGTTTCGGAATGTGGCTTTAAATATTTTTACATAAATTTTCATTTCGTAATGTGGCTTATATTATTTTTTATAAATTTTTATTTATGAATATAATATTTAAATATTAAAATAAAATGGCACATATAATTTCTTTGAAAAAATAATTATTAAAAATATTTAAAATGTGATATATTTCAAAAAAAATAATGATTTACATTCGCCATATTCTGAAAATTTTTATTTATTTATTAATTTATTCATTTAATTATTTAATAATAATATTTAATAATATTTCTTTTTATACTATTTTCTAATTATAAAGTTTGTTTATTATATGGAAATATAATAATTTACATTAATTTAAAATACTGTAAAAATTATAATAAAATTCATGTTAATATATATGAATATGCTATATCATTTACTTTATTATATAATTTATTTGTTGCTAAATTCAGTTTTTATATTAATTTCATATCAATATCTTATTTATTTTATTTTATCATATTATATATTATTATTTCACTGCATATTTATTTTATTTTATTTTATTTTATTTCGAATGATACTTGCAATTTATTATAATTCACATATTTATTTTATTTTATTAGTACTTGTATTTTTATTATAATTCAAATATTTATTTTGTTTTATTTTATTTTATTTTTATTAATACTTGTATTTTTATTATAATTCAAATAATTTTTTTATTTTATTTTATTTTATTTTATTTTTATTAATACTTGTATTTTTATTATAATTCAAATAATTTTTTTATTTTATTTTATTTTATTTTATTTTTATTAATACTTGTATTTTTATTATAATTCAAATAATTTTTTTATTTTATTTTATTTTATTTTATTTTTATTAATACTTTATTCCTTTATATTACTTCACTATTTATTTTATTTTATTTTATTTTATTTTATTTTATTTTATTTTATTTTATTTTATTTTATTTTATTTTATTTTATTTTATTTTATTTTATTTTATTCAATCTGTACTTCATATTTATATTTCAATATTTATTCATTTTATTTTATTGTATTTTATTTTATTTTATTTTATTTTATTTTATTTTATTTTATTATATTTTATTTTATTTTATTTTATTCATTCTGTATTTCATATTTATATTTCAACTATTTATTTTATTTTATTCAATCTGTACTTCATATTTATATTTCAACTATTTATTTTATTTTATTCATTCTGTATTTCATATTTATATTTCAACTATTTATTTTATTTTATTCAATCTGTACTTTATATTTATATTTCAACTATTTATTTTATTTTATTCATTCTGTACTTCATATTTATATTTCAACTATTTATATTATTTTTATTTTATTTTATTTTATTTTATTCAATCTGTACTTCATATTTTTATTTCAACTATTTATTTTATTTTATTTTATTCAATCTGTACTTCATATTTATATTTCAACTATTTATTTTATTTTATTCATTCTGTATTTCATATTTATATTTCAACTATTTATTTTATTTTATTCATCCTGTACTTCATATTTATATTTCAACTATTTATTTTATTTTATTCAATCTGTACTTTATATTTATATTTCAACTATTTATTTTATTTTATTTTATTTTATATACTTATACTTCTATATTATTACATTCTATATTTTTTTCATTTTATTTTTAAATATTCTTTTTAAAATTCTTATTTCCTTTTTAATATTTTTTTATCTAATATTTTAAATAAATTTTATATAATACGAAAATCTTTTTTACTCAGGAGCATTATATTTAACTTGATAAGGAAAGATTATTTGAAAATTTAATTATAAATATTAAATTAAAACTTTTTTTTAGTAATAGTAATAATAACAATAACATTTTTAAACATAAATTTCTATTAAATAATAAATAAATTATTTTAGATATTTATATTATACAAATCTAATAAACTAACAAAAAGAGCATTACTATTTTTACAAATAGTAAAGTTTTTTTTAGAAAGCCTGATAGAAATAATTTAAAATATTAATTATTTTCTTTTATAAGTATTATAATACTTAAATATCATTATATATATTTAAAATGTATATTTGAATATTTATTAAAAATATGAAATATACATTAAATATATTTTTAAAAAATATATTAATTTAATAATTGGTTTATTTTATAAAAATTATTTATTTATTTATTAATTTACTACAATATAAAATAAAAATAATGCGAAATGCAATACATTCATATTTTTAATATTTTATAATACTAATATATAATAATAAAGACATCTTTTAATTTATTTAATAATATTTAATAAAGTAAAAAATATTTAAAATAAATTTATAAAAAAAATTTTTTTTAATATTTTTAAGCTAACCCTATCAATAAATATTAAATAAATTTCAATATTGAATTTCTTATTAAATAAAAAAATTTAATTTTCAGTTAATTGTAATTATGATTTTGAAAGGATTTTAATAATTATTTTTATTTTGTTTTATTAAAATTAATGATTTCATTATTCAATCTAATTAAACAATTAAACCAATTTTCGATGATATCATTTTTACTACATCCAATATTTTTTAATTCGGCTTCCATATTTTTATAATATTCAACTAAAATATTAATGTCAT
The DNA here is from genome assembly GCA_016946835.1 of Neocallimastix lanati (nom. inval.). NCBI lineage: Eukaryota > Fungi > Neocallimastigomycota > Neocallimastigomycetes > Neocallimastigales > Neocallimastigaceae > Neocallimastix > Neocallimastix lanati (nom. inval.). The sequence continues at coordinate 162,611 of JACVTC010000148.1, forward strand.
CGACCCTTTCTGATATTCTGCTCTTTTTTCTCCAAATTCCTTTAATTCTCATATGGTAATCATAGTAAGATTTGGATTCTTCAAATTGTATTGTATATATTAATTTATAAAATGAAGGCTTTTTTACAAATAAATTTTTTAAATAACTGTTATAAGATTCTGAAGCATTATTTGTTATGTGGTCTATATTATTGTAATAATTCCAATATTTTATATTATAGATATTTAGAAATGTTTTCTCAAAATAATCTAAAAAATTCAAAAATTGGGAACAGGTAGATTTATATCTCATGCATGTATTTTTAATTTTATTAAAAATATCAGGTATGTATTCAATATTAATAAAACATAAATTAGAAATCGCTTTATAATAAGTATTTAAAATATTATGATCTTTCACTTCCTTGTAACATAATTTATTTTTTTCTGTCATTAATAATCTTTTATAATGCCAAAAACAATATTTAATATTTATATTGGGAAAAATATTTTCCACTGCATTAGATATTCCTTTTTCAAAATCACAATGAAAAATTTTTTCTGAGAAATTAATATTTGCATTATATTTAATTATATTTTTTATTATTTCATTAAATAATATTTCGTAAGTTGTTTGTTCTTTGTTTTTTAATATTGACATGGAAGTAGTGTAAAAACAATTTAATTCTGTAACATAAGTTCTGGTAATGAATACTTGATAACTATTAGTTGGAGCTATTAAAAATGTACCATCAGCAAATATATGTTTATTCTCCATAAATAATTTTGCTTGGAATGGTGATTGAAAAATTATTATATTAGAATTGTTGAATATCATAAGTATTCACCTCTTATTGTTTTATAATATTCAGATACATTAGGAACTTCATCAAATGTTTTTACATTAGGAAAAAATTGTTTGTTTTTATATCTTGTTATTTGGGATTTAATTGTTTTATATTCAGGGCATATATATCCTATTTCTTGAAAAATTTTATCAAATATACGTTTTGATTTTATATCAGAAGGAATCAAACTTTTTTTTATTTCATCTTTAATTTTATGTTTTATTAATGATTTAGATGCATTAATTTCATTACCAGGATGATTATGTGAAGAATCATAATTTAAAACCTCTTTATTATCATTTAAAATAATAAAAGACTTACATTTATTTAATGTTTTATATTCAGTACATCTATATATTTTTGTATTATTTTTTTTTAATTTTGAAAAATTATATTTAAATTTTCGATCTATAATTATTTGCTCTTTTCCTCGATTTGTTTCACTTATATCAATTTTTAGATTTCCCTCTATCAAAATTTTTAATATAAATATTAATAAATATGAAAATATTTATTTTTTATTTTTTATTTAATATGTATTTTCAATTTTTTTTAAAAATTACAATTACAAATATAAAAATATTTTATTTTATTTCAAGAAAATTACTAAAAAAAATATTTATCTTTTTTTTTTTATTTTATTTTTTCATTATAAAATAAAATATTTATTTAATTATTATTTATTTATATAATAAAAAATTACAGTTATAAATATAAATAAATATGAAAATATTTTATTTTATTTCAAGAAAATTACTAAAAAAAAATTTATCTTTTCTTTTTTTTATTTTATTTTTTCATTATAAAATAAAATATTTATTTAATTATTATTTATTTATATAATAAAAAATTACAGTTATAAATATAAATAAATATGAAAATATTTTATTTTATTTCAAGAAAATTACTAAAAAAAAATTTATCTTTTCTTTTTTTTATTTTATTTTTTCATTATAAAATAAAATATTTATTTAATTATTGTTTATTTATATAATAAAAAATTACAGTTATAAATATAAATAAATATGAAAATATTTTATTTTATTTCAAGAAAATTACTAAAAAAATATTTATCTTTTCTTTTTTTTATTTTATTTTTTTATTATAAAATAAAATATTTATTTAATTATTATTTATTTATTTATTTATATAATAAAAAATTACAGTTATAAATATAAATAAAAATGAAAATATTTTATTTTATTTTTTTTGTATTTTATTTTTTTAATCTTTTTTATTTTTTTTATTTTTTTATTTTTTTATTTTTTATTATCAAATATATATTAAATTATGAAATTATTATAAAATAAAATATTTATTTAATTATTATTTAATTATTTATTTATATAAAAAAATTTATATATAATACGCCATCTCAAAAAGCATGTGGCTTAAATCTATTCACGTGCGGTTCCGAAACGCGCTCTCCCCAATTAATAGTTACACAGAATATTAATTTTTATATAATAAAAGCCACATATTTCCATAAAAATATTTATATAATATGTATATAACATCCAATTTAATCAGAAATTAATTATTGCTTATAATAAGAAAAAAAATTATTATTATTTTTTTTTTTTTAAATTTCTTTTTATTTATATATTTTTATATACTATATATATCTTTAAAATTCTTTTCTTAAATTTTTTGTATTTTTTTTTGTAATTTTTTTTTTTTTGTGTTTTTACAAATATTAATATTATTTTATTGCTAGCAATAATAATAATAATAATTTATTTTTATTTTTAATTTTTTTTTTTCTTTTTTACTTATTTTTTTAAAAAATTTTATAATATTTTGTTATTTTGTTATTTTTTCTTTTATATTATTAATATTTTTAACATTTTTTAATTTTTTTTTTTTAACTATATACTTATTTATAATAATTAGTTTAAAATTTTATATGATTAAAATCTAGATGAAATAATGATATAAAATATATACTTAAATCAGTATATAAAAATAATATTATATATATTTACAAAATTCATTGTTTTAATATTATTATTTTTATTTTTTTTTTATATATATTTCTAATATATATAAAATTTAAAAATTTAAAAAATATTATTCCATATTTATCATTTTATTTATTTATTTATTTATTTTTTTTTTCTTTCAAGATAATTTTTTTTTATCAAATTAAAAGCTTACTTTTGGAACACATGATTTACTTGGTGGATTTTTATCTCCCTTCCAAGTAATACAAAATTCTTTTTTAATAGCTTCAGATCTCATTTCAACCCATTCGTAGAGACCCCATTGAAGTTCATCAATTTCATTTTTGAAATTGGCCTTGAAATCATTATAGTTGAAACTTGGACTTTCATTCTTGGCAACATATGGACGAGTAAAGGAGTAATCCCATTTCATTTCAGGCTTGTAACGTTTATAGTAGGATTCAACAACATCAGTGAAAGCAACTGGGTTGAAAACGGTTTGAACAACTGAAATAAGAGTATTAACGAAACGTTGATGAAGAGCTGGTGTGGAAGCAATGAATTTATCAACTAAAGTACGATATTTAGCGTCATCTTCAGCAATATTCCAGGTACGGTTAAGCATAGTAGTGTAAGAAATAGTTGGGAATTTTCTACCAACATTATTAACTGGTGGATATAAACCAATACCAAAGGTTTCATCATGATCTTGAGTAATGAAATAGTATTTGAAGGTATCCTTAGTAGATTGTGTTGGATCATCGTAGAAAACATAATTATTGGTAGTGTACCAATAACCATCCCAATCACCAGTTAAATATTCCATAGCCATAGCTTTGTGGAAGGTGTCAATATCAAACCATTTACTTTCAAATTCATTTAATTCATCTTGATTATTGGTGTCAAGTTCGCTAAGAGCCTTACAAAAAGCGATTAATTTGTCTCTGCTATCGTCATCAGAATCGAAAAGACCATAGTAATCATCGTCATCTGGTTTGTATTCAAAATCAGCACCAGTAGTACCATCTAAAATTTGACCAATAGTTCTTGGTGGACTAGCGACTTCGGTTTCTGGATTACCGTAGAATTCAGTATTAATAAATGAATCGGAAGGAGCGGTTTCTTGTAAAGTATAGAAACCAGCTGGCTTTTTATTGTAATAAACACGTACCATAATAGAGTGAATACTTGGCATACCAAGAGCTTGAATAATATTACCATAAATTAATTGACGAAGGTTAGTTGGATCTTCACCACCAGTACGTAATTTTAAGACATATCTTCCGTTAATACCCTTAGCTCCATCTTGATTGTTACCTAACTTCATTTTAATTTGGAATCTAGAGAATTCATAGTTTTTAGCAGAAGCAGAGACCTTAGAAAAACTTTCAACAGAATCCTTTAAATAGAAGGTAACATTTTCCAACTTTGCATTAGTATTAGTGTATCTCTTTGGATTATGGAAGAAAGTTTCAGTGTTACTACCGGTAATATGAACTGTTGGAATATAAGAATCATCAAAAAGGGTAGTTTTTCCAATACTTCTATTCCAATTAGTGAAATTAGCTGGGTGATCGAAGGTCTTAAGTTGTTCGAGAGTCTTTTCTCTTTCAAAGAATTCATTGTAGGTTTTGGTCATTTTTTCATCAAATTTTCTGTAGAAACTTTCTGTAACATCATCAACAATATAGTAATATTTGAATGTTTCTTCTGGAACATCTTCTACAGTGATAGAGTATAAAATACCATCTTCATTGACAGGAGTAAGATCATAAGTATTTCCATGATGAATTTTTAATTGAACTTTTGTACCAAAGGCAATGACGTTGAAAGTAGCATTTCTACTAAATACAGAGCCTACTATGAAGGCTAATAATACTAATATTTGTTTATACATTTTTTTTTTTTTTTTATAAATTTATAATTCTTAAATATTTTTTATATATTTTAATTATTTTTATTTTTTTTTTCTATTACTTATAATAATATAATATAATATTATGTATATCTGTTGAAAAATTAATTAATTCTATTATCAACTCTAAAAAATACAAATATTTTAATTTAATATTATTATTTTTAATTTATTATTATTATTATTATTAATTTTTTTTTTTTTTTTTTTTATTTTTTTTATTTTATTTATTATTATTTTTTTTTTTGAATGATAAATATTTGGTGATATAATCATCCTTTTATATACATATAATTTTTTTTTTTTTTTTTTTTATTTTTTTTTTTTTTTTAATTATTTAAAATGACATTTTAATCTTATTCTTATTTTTATTAAATGATATATAATAAAATAAAATATATAATAATAACTGTAAATAATATATAATTATTCAATTAACTTCAAAAAATCAAAAGTTTATTGAATAATAAATACAAATTAAAATTTTTTGAATCTCTATATTTGGAAAATACTTTATTACCCATTTTGATTACTTTTTTTTTTAAAAAAAAAAATTTTTAATATTGTGTTTAAAAAAAAAAGTAAAGAAAAAGAAAAAGAAACCTATAAAAATATATATTTATTTATTTATTTATTTTTAAGCATGGAAATAATATTAACATACATTATAGTTAATCATGAATATTATTCAATGACCTTAAAATAAAAATAAATAAATAAATAAATAAAATGTACATTTCATTCAGAAATATCATTCTTAGTAAATAGGGATTTAAAATCTTCAATATATTTTTATTACTTTATTTATTTTTTATTTTTTTATTTATTTATCTATCAATAAAATTTAATAACTTCTATTTATTTATATTTTAATATTTTATTTATGAATTTATTTATTGATAAAATTTAATGACTCCAGTCTTCAATATAATATTTTTATAATTATAAAGAAATATTTATTTTTTATTTTATTCTCTAAATTCAATTTATTTTTACTTTAATTTCAATTTTTTTTTTTTTTTTTAAACATTACTTTATTAAAGTGACACAAATTAAATCTTTTTAATTTTTTTTGGAGATCCAATAAAATAAAAGTTTTATAATCATTGTTCAACAGAAATTTCTTTTTTTTATTAATAAATAAAGTTTTATCAGCATCAAAATTCTATGAGATGAAATTTGTTCTTTTTTTTTTTTAAACTCTTAAACTTTATTAATATATAAGAAATTAATTTTTTAGTTGCATAATAAATATCATATAATATATATAATATGTTATACAATATTTATTAAATAAATTAAAAATTATTATTATTTATTTATTATTATCATTGATTGTTTTTTATTTATTTATAATTATTATTATTATAATTATTATTATTATTATTATTATTATTATTATTATTATTAGTATAATTAGATATCATCAATATTATTAAATATTATATATTACTAAGAAATTTAAATATAATTGTAATAATTAATTATTCAATATAAAACTAATAATAAATATATATATTAATGTGATGATCAAAACTTTATAAATCAAAAAAATGTTAATTTTATAAGTAAAGTTCATCTGATAAAACTACTTTTTACTTTATATATATATTTGGGATATCTTTTTTTTTTTTAAGCAATAATATGAAAATTATAAATATAATAATAAAGAATACTAAAGACTAATCAATAATAATAGATAATAAATAAAAATTTTAAAAATTACAAAAATAATCATTTAATTAAAATATGAAATTTAGATGTTTTGAAATATCAGAAAATATTTTAATTTAAATTACTGTATAATATTTGATACAATTTTATTTTTTTTTGGTAAAAAAAAAAAACTAAATTTTGATATATTTTTTATTATTTAAATTTAAGTATTAAAAAATAATTAAAAATATTAATAATTAAAATTTTAAAGTTTTTTTTTTTTATTATAAATAAATATAGTGTTATAAATTATTATTATTATTATTATTAATAATAGTAGTAGTTAATATATTAGAATTTTTATTATCAAAATGCTTATATTTTAAATTTTTTAAATATATATATTTAATGTTTTCAATAATATAATGATGTGTAAATAATATAAATATCAAATGTTAAAATTATCTTGCTTTTTGATTTAATAATTAGATTATTAAGTATATAAATTAAATAAAATTTAATTTATAGAAATTCTCTGTTTAGTTCATTTTAATACAACGACATGTACTATTTGTTCATCTATTATGTTACGTCATTTTAATTATATGTATTTTATGTACCAATTTAAAGAAAGATAAAAAAAAATTAGTATTATAAGATAATTATAGTAATAATAAATCATTTATTTTTAAATTCTTTTTTTTTTTTATATTAAACATGTTTTGAAATTTTTTGAGATTAATTTTCAAAATCATGGTTACACAAATTGAATGTCTCATTAATTTTTTTTTTTTTGTCATATTTTTTTTCTTAGGTCTAATAAATCTAATTTGAAAATTATTCGATTTTACATAAAACAATGAGACACTCTTTTTAATTCAAATTAAAATTATATTTAAATATAAAAAAATTAAGAAATAAAATAAAAATTATTTATTATAATGTTAATAATTAAATTAAAATTTTTTATCTTTTAATTTATTTTTTTTGTTAGATTACATTTAATATGATTTATTATTATTCTGTTTTATTTACGGTTTATCTGATCTTTTTTTAAATGTTTTATATTGGTTGTAAAAATATTACATACATGAATGTTTTACAAAATATTACTGCTACAGTCTTGAATTTTGAAAAAAAAATTTTTTTAACAAACTTTTTTTTTTTTTTATTTATTTATTTCAGGTGTGTACCGCCCTTACTTTCAGCCCCCAAGGCATGAGAATATTGAAGTCGTTACAATACCGTATGCTCTCCTCTAGGCGGATATTCTCTCTTCTGGACCAGCCTTACTGGGTATTCAGCATTGACGGTTTTGACATGCATATTATTGCTGAGAATTTTCTAATACACTTTTTGTCTGAGTATTTCTCCAGTATAGCCTAATACAGTGAAATAGGTACAAGCTTCCTTGGTATTTGTATATAAGTCAGAATGACTGAAATTTGGTAGAATATACCTACATGGACACATGATATGTACCCATATGCTAGGAATTCATTCGTAAATATATTGAATGACCAAGCTACTTGTGCAACCCTTTCAGGTCCACAGTTAGGACAGTATCTTCTCTCTACAACTTGGGAGATTTAGAATTATATACATAATTATATATATAAGGGGAAATCCTTACCTGTAATCCTAACCATCATAATCCGTAAAAACTTCTTGCAAGGAAAACCGGAAATGATCAAAGGGAGAGATCGAATCAGGAGCTTTATATTTGCTAACCCATGAACTAACAACCAGGATAAAACTTGATTCAATTTTATCGAACATAAAAATATGTATTTTTTTTTTTTTTTTTTTTTTTTTTTTTTTTTGTTGTTTTGTTTTGATTTAATATATCTAATTTGTAAATTATTTGGTTTCATAAAAAAAAAATAATAAGATACTCAATAAATTTAATCTCATATTAAATACATTTATATATATATATATATATTTTAAAATGTTTATTATTGTTTTGTAATTTTTATGGCTTTATTTATTTTTTGTTAGATTACATTTAATATGTTTTATTATTATTATTTTATTTTGTATATAGAGTTTGGGTTTGGTTGATTTTTTTTAATTGTTTTATTGGTTGTAAAAGTATTATATACATAGATGCTATAAATAAAATAACGGCAGAATTTTCAATTTTTTTTTTTTTTTTTTTTTTTTTATTTTGTATTTAAAAATTAATATTATAAGAAAAAATATATATATATAAATACTACCATACATATTTATATATGAATATGTACTTGAATATTTTTTTTGTAGCTATTGTTGCCAAGAGTATATATTTAAATAATATTAATAAAGTTTTTAAATTATACATGTTTAATAAATTTAATATTGTATAATATCTTACACTATTAAAATATAATAGTGTAAGATATTATACAAATTTAACTTTAAGTCATATTTGTTTTTAATATTCATTTTTCATCAATTTGTGAATGGTTAATTTTTTTTAAATTAATTTATTATTATTATTACTATTATTATTATTCCTACCTTGGTTTAATTAGTATTATTTATTATAAAGTTTTTATTATTATTATATATTTTTTAATATATATATTTAAGTCATGACATTTTTTTTTTTTTTAATAAATGAAACATTATTTTTCTTAATTAATAATATATAATTATTATTTTTTTAAAATATTTAATATTATCCTAATAAAATAAATGAACTTTCAATATTATTATTATTATTATTATTATTATTATTATTATTATTATTTTTATTATTATTATTATTTTATTTCAATATTTAATATTACTTTAATAGAAAAAAAAAAAAAAAAAAAAGAAGGAAAGAAAAAATGGAATCTAAATATGACTATTTGTTATACTAATTTAATTTATTTTTAGTTTATTATATAATTTAATGACAAAAAATTTTTTTGTCCAAGTGGAAGTTTAGAAAGTTTTTTTCTCTTTTGAAAAGGTAATATTTTTTTATTTCTATATTATAAGATTTGTAATAAATAAAAATAGTAATGAAAAATTATAAATCCTGCTAAATATGGTGATATGTTTTTTTTTTTAATTTTTTTTAAATAATAACTTAATAACCATATTATTATTGTAATTATTTATATTACATATTCAATAACTTTTACCAAATATTATATACTTATTAATTTAAAATTAACTATCATTTCCATTATTACTTTTTTTTCTATAAATTTAAATATATATAATAAACTTTTTTTTTTTATTTTAAGTAAGTAAATAAATAAATAAATAAAATAGAATATTTCTTATATTTTACATAAAGTATTATTAAATAGCCAAAGAATTCTAAAAAATATGAAAATTTAAATTTAAATACATTTTGATTATTATATAATTAATGACATTATATTGGCTTTTTATTATTATTATTATTATTTTAAATTTATTATTCTATACAACTTTTTTATATTTAAATTTATATTTAAAAATTTCAAGAATAATTTTATTCTATCAACAAATGACAACAACCTAAATCCATGTAAGTATTGTTGAGATAATTTTATAATTACATAATTAAATAATGAATAGTCTGATAATACCGTTAGGAATCAAATTTTTTCCATTTACTTGTTGATAAATTTTATTTATAATTGCTTCCATTTTATAATAAAACAAATATAAATCAAAAATATATTAACTATATAATAATTAAAAAAAATTTTTTTATAATAAATTTATAAAAAGGAAATAAACTAACAACCAAAGCTAAAAATATTTTTTTGTAAATTAACTATTTTAATATTTTAATATTTGAAAAAAAATTTTTTTATATATTCAATGTATACACATAAATAACCTATTTGTTCTTAATAGTATAATAATATAAAGTATTTATATTTCCAAATATACATATCAAATAATATCAAATAAAATAATAAATAAGTAATAATAATAGTAAATTTATACATTTATTAAAATTGGTTATGTAGTTTTAATAATAAAATTGTTTTTTTGATAAAAATATTTTATTTTTATTTATTATAATAAATCCTAAATGCAATTTAATATTATTTTTATTTTTATGATTTTTATATATATATATTTATTACACTTTATGATAGTATTAAGTTTTTTTTTTTTTTTTTTTTTTTATAACAATTTGTTATCTTTCTTAACAAATGAAAAGGTTATAATACATTATCAATTAAATTAATAATTTAATAAAACATTATATTGAATAATGCTGATTAAAGGAATTGGATTAATTTAAAAGTTATATGTTTTATATACATTTAATTACTTCATATGTCCTCTATTAAATATTGTAATAAAAGCATGGTACTATTATACATTATATGAGTTAACATTGAAGTTAAAATAAATCCATCATGATTATAGGCATAAGCTAAAACAATTCCAGCAAAGAAATAAATAGGGAAAAATAGTATTTCTTCGATAAGTAAACTGAAACTAAACCCAAAATGACCAAATGCAAATAAGAAACTAGATAATAAGTATGCAAGTATTAACGATAATCTTTTTAATAAACCAAAAGTTAATTTTCTAAAAAATAATTCTTCTAGTATAGGTCCAATAAGACTTGCATACATTCCAATTAATACTGGATGTTCTTTTGACATTTTTTCTATTTCTTCTTCATTAGTATTTTGTTTATCAATGTATGAGCCAACAATAGCACTATAAACAATATTGATTCCAATAAGCGCTAAAAAGGAATATAAAGCCGTCACATAAACCTTTTTAATTAAAAATTGTCCGAAAAAGGATATTTTGGTTTTTTTGTGATTATTTGTGGTATTGTCATTTTCATCAATATTAATCACTGTTGAATTATTATTTAATGGCATTAAATTTATTACTGAATTTTGTTCATCGTCATCAACGGATATTGGGGTATATTGAACTTCCATGTTTTATTACAAAAAACTACAATAAATAATTAAATATAAATTCAAATTTTGATCTTAGATATTATATAAATAAAAAAAAATAAATAAATAAACAATATAACAGGATTTTATAAATTGTGTTTAAAAAAAAAAAATAATAAAAAAATAAAAAAATAAATAAAAATAAAAAATAAAATTATTTATTTTTTTTCTTTTTCTGTATTTTTTTTTTTTTTTGTTTTATTTTTATATTTATATAAGTATATATATATATATATTTATCTGTATGTTTATATTAATTGCATAACAAGTTTACAAAATTTCTATTTAAATTTGATTTGAATTATATTTATATTTCTTCAAAGAATATTTGTTAAAATTTTTAATTTTAAAAATATTTTCTTATTTATATTTTATAAAATTTAATTTTTAATTTTCATAAAATTTATTAATTTATAATATTATTTTTATATTTTTTTTTTTTTAAGTTTTTGTTAAATTTTGCTTTGTTTTATTTAATTAATTATTTTTTTATTTGTTTCCTTTTCTTTTCTTTTTTTTTTTTTTTTTTTTGTTTTTATTATTTATTTTTAATAATGTTTTAATTTTATTTATTACAAAAACAACTTAATTTAATAAAATATACTTTTTTTAAATGTAATAGGAACTTTTTCGATATATTACTAAATATTTCATTACACAATTACTACATTAATAAATTAATTGCTAATAAATAAATAAATAAATAGTGACCAAATAAATTTATTTAATTAAATAATATTTATTTATTTAATAAATGAGTTTCTTATTTTTATTTTAACCATAAATACATTATTTATTTATTTATTTATTTATTTATTTATTTATTTATTTATTTATTTATTTATTTATTTATTTATTTATTTATTTATATTATGTTAAATTAAAGGATATAAAAATAATACATAATATTATATATTTACAGAGGATTTATATTTTCAATCTATGTGGAACATAACATAATTTGTATGTAATATTTGTTGAATGTAGTGCATTTCATAAAGTTGTATTTTGCAATGTGTCATTTATAATGCCATAAAATTTTTTTATTATTTTTCAATAAAATTATAAATAAATTAATAAATAAATAAAATATAATCAGGCAGGTTTAGAGATTAATAAAACTGTTAATTATTAAAGAATAAATTATTTTCCTAAATACTTTATAACAAAAAAGAATGAATAATAATTATTTTAAATGAAATTGAACATTATCAATTACTTTTTATTTATTTGTTTAATTAAGAACAATATTATTTTTTTTCTTTTTTTTTTTTTAAAAAAAAACTGAAGATTTATGTCTCCCCCATATATTAATATGAGTGTATGTTTAACTGCCATACCGGTACCGCGTCGACGCTCGCAACTCCTCATAAGCAAAGAAACTCCAATGTAGAAGCACTCTACGCCATCCTCAAGGGAAAGCAGAGCCCACTATAGGCGGCGTCCTTGCCATCTCAGAGGAGCTGAAAACTGTAATCCTCTCAGACAAAGACTTACGCAATAGGATTCTTAAAGTGTTAGAAATATAGAAAATATACTTACCTGAGTATCGGGGATCGTTGCATTTCGCAACGTGGCGCATAATATTTTTAAAATAAAGTCATACGTATTTAAGATATTCTATACAATCATAAATAAATATATATATAATTATTATTTTAAAAGAAATAATAATAATAATATATTTTTTTCAATTAAATATTATTAAATAACTATTTCAGAAAAAAATAATAATATATTCTATTAAAAAAGAATTATAAAAAATTATTTTTATAATTAAATATTATTAAATTATATATATATAAAAAAGAATATTTATTATTTATTTAATTATTATTTATTTAATTATAAAAAAGCAAGTCACATACAAAAATACGCCACATTACGAAACCCACTAGATTCATGAGTATGTTTAACCCCTAACCTTTCACGCAAAACCCTGGGGGGAAAAATCGTGAAGATCATCGTGATCATTATGGTGATTATCATGGATATCCTTTTGATCCTAGTAATTTTTATGTTCCTCTCAATTTTTTTTTTTTTTTTTTTTTTTGGTTTATGAAATTCATTCAGTCAGGGTGCTCCTACTAAGTCTTTTCCATTTTGGTCACTTTGATTATTTTTTTTTTTAAGTCCTATGAATATGCGTTCTTCTCCAATGCATAATATTAATGGTCCTTTCGGACATCATTAAAATTTTAAAAGGCATGGTCACCATAAACATCATGGACATCATAAACATCACGGACATCATAAACATCATAATACTGGCAGGGGTCGTTCCAGAGACCTTTGAAGAACAATATTTTAAAATATAAAAATATTTAAAGAAATTATTTATTACTTATAATTATTATTTATGTTATATCCACATAAATCTAATGATATCATCTGAACACTGTGTTTTTTTATGTCACAATATAAGATTATGAAAAAATAAAATATATGAGTGTGAGATTATTCGAAAATATTCATTTCGGAAATTTTTTTTTTAAAAGTTAATATATAAATAAATAAATTAATAATAAACAAATAAATTATATATAATTTAAATAAATAACTAAATAAATAAAAAATAAATAAATAAAACTATAATAAATAAATAAATTTAAAAATAAATTTTTAAAAAAAAAATATAGTTAAAGTTGTATATATATATTAATAAATATACATTAGAATTTAATCATTAAAAAAAAAAATATTTTATCAAAAGTTTTAAACATTATATATTTTTTTAATGTATGTAATTAAAAATAATTTTTATATATATAAAAATAAATATTAATAATTAAAAGATGTATAAAGATAATAATTTAAAATATATAATCATTAAAATTAAAAAAAAAAAAATATTTAAATAATTAATTGATTATTTTACACCTTTTAAATTCTTTGCGCAGTATTTTATAAAATTTTAAACTTTAATATTTAATAAATAATAATAAATATTATTAATAAAAGAGATATTTATAAATAATCAAGTTAAAAAAAAAAGTTATTTATATATATTTGAAAAACATGATATATAAATAAAATTATTAAATAATTAATAAATAAAAGGAAAAAACTAAATGGTTTTTGATAAAATTTTCCCGTAAAAAGGAATAAACTTTTCAGTTTTAAAGGGTAAAAATTAAAATATTATTGTTGCTTAATTTATAGAATTTTATTGTATTGATTAATTATTTAAAAAAAAAATTTTTTTTTAATTAATTAATAATTAATATTTATTATAATTATTAAAATTTATTATAATCTATATAATTTTTATTTCTTATTTTTTATTAACTTAACATTATATTAACAAATTTATTATTAATTATTTATTAAAATTTTTCAAAATTCACCTTTTCGAAAAAAAAATTTTTTTATACGAATTTTCTGAAATGCATCTTTACGAAATGAAAATTTTCGAAAATGCACTTCCACTCCCCTCCATAAAATATATAAAGTTATACAAAAATTGTTATTCAATATACAGCTATATTAAACTTTATTTCTAATAATTATTAATTTTTTTTTTTTTTTTTTTTTTTTTTTTTTTTTTTTAACTAATAATTAAAACAGATTTATTTATAATAAACAAATTAAATGAATGATAAATAATTTTATATTGATAACAAATAAAAAAAAAAAAAAATATTTTTTTTATTAATTATAAAATAAAATATTTATTATTTAAAAGATTTTTAAACATTGTATATTTAATTAAATAAATATTTATTTAAAATATTATAAATGGAAGAAAATATTGTATTATAAATGAAAGAAAGTATTATAAAAAGAAGAAAATATTTTATCTTAAATTGAAGAAAACATGAATATTGAAAAAAGTGAAACTAATCGAGGAAAATAGTAAATTACTATTAACAAAAAGAAAAAAAAATTTAATTTTTTATCTAAAAAAAAAAAAAAAAAGACAATTTTAAAGTATATAAATGTATTGAATATAAAACTTTAAATAAAAGTAAATCTTTCATTATTTTAAACGATAAAAATGATGTTTAAGATATGAAAGTTTACATAATCTTTTTGAAAAAGAACTTGATGCAAAACATTAAAAATAAAGATGAAATTAGAAAAAGGTTCGTTTCCTTGAGTATAAAACCTAAATGCATATTTAATGAGGTTTCACAAGAAATGAGATTTAAATGTTCTGAATATAATACAATTAAATACCAAATGACAAGAAATATAAATAAATAACTACCTACCTTATTATGTACTACCTCCTGATGTAACAAAATTTGATGAAATTTCCGATGAATTTAAATGCTATAAAATAGTAAAAAATGAGAATTTTATGATATTCAAAATTCCAAATTTAATAATCTTTTAATTCTCATTTCAATAATATATAACAGATAAAACATATAACAAAATAATGCATCAGAATCTTTCAATCTATAATTATTTAAATAATTTATTTTCATAAAAAAAAAAAAAAAAAACTTCTTTTTATATATTAATATATGTACTAAAACAGGAAGAAACTTTATCTTATAATGATTACAAAAGGAAAAGAACAGGAATTTAGAAAACAAAAAAAAAAAAAAAAAATTAGGAAGAACTGATGAAATCAATATTTTATTTGAAAAATACATAACTATGAAATCTAAACTAATTAATATTGGAAGACTTAGAAATGATATTATTGAATTAAAGTTCAAATGTTTAATTTAAATAATATAAATACAAAATTATTATTAATAATTAAAATTATTAATTAAAAAATCCATAATTGTTTAAAATTTTAATATTTTCTAAAAATTTAATTTAAATAAAATATTTAAATATTATTAAATATTTCTAAATAATAATTTTATTATTTTTATTTTAATATCTTTATTAATAGCTTTTATAGCTATATCATTAATTTTATGAATACTATAATACAAATTTTCTATTAAATATTTTTATTTTTATATCTATATTAATAACTTTTATACCATAAAACAAAAGATTTCTGTTAAAATGTGTAATAGAAATAATGTTTAATATTTTTATTAATAATTTTATATCTATATTATTATTAATTTTTATTTAAATAATTTATTTTAAAATAATATTTCATTTTAATATTTTACTTTTTTATTGTTTTCAAGGTTTTTTTTTTTTTTTTTTTTTTTTTTTTTTTTTTTTTTTTTTGATATATATAGAATGAAAATTTCGAAATATTTTATTTTTAAATAACATTTTATAATTTAAATGAAATTGTATTCTTAAATAATATTATATATATATATTTATTTTAAAGAAATATAAAACTTTCAATTTTAATTTTTTATAAATATAAATAATATTTTATTTTTAACAAATTTTTTTTATATTTTTTTTTTAATAAATAAATATAAACAGAATAAAATAAAAAAAAAAAAAATCTTTAAACCTAATTTGACATTATATATTAAAATCTTTAAATTAATTTATTTATTAATTTTATAAATCACCACATATTCCGAAATACGACACTCCCAGAAACGTTTTATCGTTTATTTGACACTACCATATTTATAAGGTGTTAATATTTTAATTTTATATAAAACAAAAATATGATATATTGGATGTAATTATAACAATTAACCTTTTTTTTTTTTTTTTTTTTTGGTAATGAAAAAAATTTAATTTTTAATTAGTAATACCAATATATTTAAAAATGTTTAAACATTCATAAATAAATTATTAGTCCATGAAATGAAGCTATGAATTATAATATATAAAAGTTCATTATATATATTTTTTAGATTTTTTTTATAAAAAAATTTTAAAAAACTAAAATATATTTATACATAATAATAATAAGTGTAATTTATAATTACTTCAATTATTTAAAGAATAAAGTATTTATGCATAAAATAATTAAAAAAAACATATTTTTTATTTATAAATATATATAAAATATACTAGTAATAACTTATATTTTTGAATTACATAATGATTTATTAATTTCTACTTTTAAATAATTTAAAATTTAATAATGTTTGGGTTTCTATTTTTTTTTTTTTTTTTATTAGAATTTAAAAAAGTTTAAGGAATAATTTTTGATTAAAATTTTGATGAATAAAATATATATATAGGTTTGAATTAATATGAAATAAGATTTAATTTGTATTAAAAAAAAAAAAAAATATTTTAAAAATTGTATCATATGTGATTAAATATTTTATTTTTAATTTCAAGTTTTTAAAATCTATTATTAATAACATAAAATCTTTCAAAATAATATTTTTTAAATGAATAATTAATTATTTTTTTTATTTTTAATTATATTTCATTTGCATTTCATATTTTTTTTTTAATTTCTTTTTTTTTTTTTTTTTTTTTTTTTTTATTTTGTTTAAACCTATTTATTTATTTATTTATAGAAAACAATACTAATAAACAATGATAGTAAATAAATTATTAATATTTTTGTTGTGTTATTTTTGCTTTGGTAATTAAATATTTAAATAAAAAGATAAAAATGTTTATAATTTTTGTAGCAATTAATTTTTTTTTTTTTTTTTTTTAAAATTTCTTTTATTTTTATCTTAATGTTAATATTTAGGAAATGCAAAAACTATTATCAATGGTATTGCGTTTGATGAAAATGGCGGTGCAACTCTATATTCTTCATATGTTGATGAATTCAATAAATTTTCAAGAGAAAATAATCTTGATATAGAATTTAGAATAGTTAGACATTCAAGTATTAATTCTACAACTACTTCTGATGCCTATGAATCAATGGTTGAAAATCTTATTATGAGAAAATCGTCTAAATATGATATTTATTTTTTTGATAATATATATACATATAGATTTTGTAATAAATTATTAAATTTATTAAAGATAAATGATCCAGAATTAAAAGAATTAATTGAATTATACAAGCCAGGAGTTGCATCAAGATCATGTGTTTGTAATGATAGATGGGTTGGATTTGTAAATATCAAGATTTTTTATAAATATAATTAAAATTTCAAAAATTAAAATTATACTAATATTAATATATATACAATTTTAATTATTTATCTATATATATTTATTTTATATATTTTTTTATTATAATCATTAATCAAAAATATATAATATTATTGAAATTTAAAATAATTTTAATAATAATAATAATAATAATAAATACTATTAATAATAATGATATTATTAATTAACATTTATAATATAAATATACATTTATATAATTAATAATAAATAAAAATAGCCAATTAATATTGATTTTTCAGTACTTTATTCAAATTATAATATTTTAAATAAATATAATGCAACAATTCCAAAAACTTGGGAGGAATTAATACAAACAAGTAAATATCTTAAGGAAGAAGAAAGAAAAAATGGCAATCCTGATGTTATGGCTTATAATGGATTATTTGATAGTAATTATAATTTTCTTTTTTCTTATATTTTTTTTTTTTTATTTTAATATTTACTCATCACTAAATATTTTCGATAATTAAAAATAATAAATATTTATATAAATTTAGCTGATGAATCGGGAACATGTTCAATAATAGAATTTATATATTCATTTAGAGATGAAATAGATTCACCATATCCTGAACTGAATAGTGAAAAAACTATTGAAGCATTAGAAATGATAAAAAAAATTAAAGAAGAATTAAATTTAGGTAATATATAGTTAATATAAATATATTTTTTATTTATATATAAATTAATTAAAAAAAAAAAAAAAAAAAAAAAAAAAAAAAAAAAAAAAAAGAAAAAGGAAAAACATGTTATTTAATAATGAAATTTAAAATGTTTAAATAGTGATGTTTATATATAATTTTATTTTATTTAATAATTATAAAAAATTACGATTAATTGATAGATCATGAATTTAAATTAAAAAATGGTGATGCCTTTCAAAGTTTACTTTCAGGAAACTTTATATTTTTAAAATTTTGGTATTTTTCTTTTGTAAAAATGTATAATATGTATGATGTTTCGCTGATTCCTGGAAAAAAAGAAGGAATTTCGGGTTCAACAATTGGAGGATATAATGTTGGAATTAATAGTTATATTAAAAATGAAAAAATTAAGGCAGCTATAGCAGTAGTAAAATTCATTGCATCAGCAGCAATGCAGAAAAAACTTGTAATAGAAAATAACATGTATTCAGCTATCCCATCTATGTATAATGATGATGAAGTTTGTGAAAATGTCGACTGTGAATTTTTTAGAAGTATTCAATTAACACCAAGATTTAAAGAATATGATTATACGAAATATTCCAACGAATTTAAAAATTACATATATGAGTTTTTATATGGTAATAAAACATCATCTTATGCAATCAAAAAAATTATTGATTTAAGAAAAATATATAATCTTTCATTAAGCACTGAAGATTCAAGTGCTGGACTTATTCTATTTATAGTTAATATGATAATTTCGATATTCTATGTATCATCTTTAGCATTTCTTTTCATAAACAAATTTAAAATTTATTTCACTTTTTTAACCAAAGATCTATGGGTTTTAGTTATTCTTGGCTCATTAGTTATTCAAAGTGCTGCTTATGCTGAATATGGAACATTATCAAATTTCAAATGTCATTTGAGAATTGTTTTATTGTCTCTTGGATTTTCTTTATGCTTCATTCCATTATTATATAAACAAATTATAAATTTTCCAATTGAAAATGAAATTTCATTATGGATTCAAAAAAGAAAAATACTTTTTATAATAGTTTTTTTATTATTTGATATGTTATTTATTTCATTACATGCTATATATCCATATAATCTAAAAAAAGTATTAGGCAATAATGGTGAAAATTTCTATAGATGTATTAATAATGATATGATGAGTTTTTCGTATATTTCATTAATTGTAATTTATAAAATTTTAATAATAATTTCAATATTATTATTAATATTTATTGAATGGAATATTGAGTTTATGCATTTTGAAAATAGATTATCATCATTTGCAGTTTATGTTAACATTCTTTGTATATTACTTATTGCTATATTAGAAATTTTATATATTAAAAATTATATAACGATTTCTGTATTACTCAAATTTATATATATGTTAATGTCATTAACCAATTATATATGTCTATATGGATTTAGAATAATAATGCCACTATTTGAAGATAGTGATGAACAATTATTCAGAAAAGCTTTTCAAGAGAATCTTAAAAAAAGTAATAATCTTAGACAAATAGAATCTTCAAAATCCTTATCATCAAAAAGAAATATAAATAGTTCCAATAAGACAACTTTACAAAGTAAAATTTTAAATATGCATTATACTAAAAATATAAGTAATTCAGAGAGTAGATCTTCATCTTATTTTAATGTTAATAGTAGTGCACGTTCATCTCATTCAAGGGATAATTCAAATTAAAACAAAAATTAATTTCTTCATTATAATAAAATATTTATTTTTAATTTATATATATATAAATATTTATTAAAAAAAAAATGAATTAGTAAAGTTAAATATATATTTAAAACAAAGGATAAATAACATGTAAAATTTAAAAAGATGTTAGTAACTTTAGATTAAATAAATAGAAAACTAATATCAATTTATATATATATATTTGATAGCTATAAAATATACTAAATATAATTCTTAATATAATTCTTTTTATTTTAATATTTTAAATGAAATTTTGAAATATAATACATTTTTAAATATAAATAATCAATATTTATATTATTTTTTAAAAAAAAATTAAAATTGTATAAAATGAACAAATTATTTAAAAAACATGATAATAGAGTAGTAATAAATAATAAACTGTGATAATAATTATATAATATGTTTGTAGCAACTAATAATTCCATTTATATAATTCCATATCATTATATAATAATTAATAGGATTATTTATGATATTTTTACATTAATAATAATAATATTATTATTACCATTTGATTAACCTAAAAATATATAATATATACATAAAATTTAAGAAGTTTGAGTACTTATTATTTACATTAGTAATTGATTTAATGAATAAAAAAAAATAAAAATTAAAAAAAAAAAAAAAATTTAATATTCAAATTTACGATTCTTATGGTGGTGACGTTTAAGAACATTTTTTATTGTACTTCCATTTCTAGTGTTCAAACAATAGATACAAATGTTAGTGGTGATAATAAAGCTATTGTTATTGAAAGAAGTAGTGATACTTGTATACTAACATTAATAAAATAACATAGGTAAGAATAATTAAAATTGAATTTTTGAAAGTGCTTTTGATGCTTCATTTAAAAGATAAAGCATCAGAAGTATCTGATTAATTTCTTAAGTAATGAATATTGTTCCTCTTACACATTATCTTCCAACAAAAATAAAAATGGTAAATGGGAGTTGAGAATTATTAATGATGTGATATCCTTATCATAAATGTTAAGTTTTTAGTTATTTATATTGCAAAAATACAATAACTATTATTTATTTTAATCAATTTCAGTTGTTGTTCTTTTTATCCAATAGCTTTTTTTTTTTTTTTTTTTTTTTTTTTTGAACTATTAAAAAGTATTGCCATTTTTGAAGCTGTTGA
This sequence comes from Neocallimastix lanati (nom. inval.), assembly GCA_016946835.1. NCBI lineage: Eukaryota > Fungi > Neocallimastigomycota > Neocallimastigomycetes > Neocallimastigales > Neocallimastigaceae > Neocallimastix > Neocallimastix lanati (nom. inval.). The sequence goes on from JACVTC010000148.1 coordinate 184,380, forward strand.
ACTTAATTTCTAATTTCTAAGTCACCCTAATAAACAATTTATTAAATGAATATTCTTGACATTGATGATAATTTATATACTTTGCAGAATTGGGTTATTAAATTTGTGATAAAATTTAGAACATAAATATGAAAGTAATAATGTCGTAAATACAAAGATTATATAATAAATTCGAAAAATATATATATATATATTATTGTAGAGTAAGATACTATAATACACCCATAGCTAAGGTGAGTAGGAGAGGAAAGCAGTTGAGCCCCAAGCCACTCCAAGAGCACCCTTCTCAATTATATATTAATAATATAAAAATTAATTTAGATAATTACATTATTTCTTTTTTTTTTTTTTTTTATTTTTTATTATTTTAATTAAATAGTAATAAATTTGATTTTAATAAAAAATGAAAGAATTTACAAAATATTATATTATTATATATATATATATATATTAAAATAGTAATAAATACAATAATTTTTCATCTTTAAGAAGAAAAAAAAAAATAGTTTCTTTTTTTTTTTTTTTTATTTTTTAAAAATATATAAAATAAATTTAATAATAAATTTTATTCAGAATAGGATTAAAATTTATCAGGAAATAAATCAGGAAATAAAACCAGAATTCTTATATTTATATTTTATCGTTAAAAGATTGTATTTTCCCATTTCTAAAAATTAATTTTAAGTAATTTTGATATAATTTTTTTATTATATTTATTTAACCCTAGTTATCGAGGCTAGTCTATCCATTATTATCATATACTATATTTATATAAATTTATTTGTTTCCAATGAAGATTACTAAAATATTTTTCTGGTAAAATAAAGAATAAGTTATATATTTGTTTTTAATAAATTATTCAATGAAACTTTATATTCAATAATATCAATAATGAAATAATTAAATAATAAAAAAAAATAATGAAATAAATAAATAATAAAAAAAAAATAATACATAAGAAAGAATAAATAAAAAATAATTAGAGAATAATAAATAAAAAAATAATAAATAAAAAAATAATAAATAAAATTGTAAATAAAAAAATTGTAAATAAAAAAGTTTTAAAAATAATAAAAAATAATTATTTATTATTATTTTTACAACTTTTTTATTATTTATAAATTTATATCATAATATTTATGCGTATTATTTATATATCAAAATTCATAATAATAATATAAACAATATTTTGTATTATAGTAATCAATAATTGTAATAGTAGTATACTATTTAATTACAGTTATTATTTATTTCAAAAAAAAAAAAAAAAAAAAAAAAATATTAAAAATTATTTTAATTATTAAAAATATAAAATAATTTTATTTATTTATTTATAAAATATTATATAACATAACTAATTTACAAAATGAAAATTATACATATATTTAAAAATAATTTTATATGCCAATTATTAATTTTTAAAATATTCATACAACATTAATATCTTCATTTTTTTTTTTTTTTTTGTTATTTTTTTTCTACAATATATATATAATAATATTTAATTATTACAATCATGTATTTTAATATATTAAAACTTTTAAAACTAAAAATTAATTCATCTAGAATTGAGTGATGAATTCCCAAGTAGCTTGTGGAACCCATGATTGATTGGAACCTGGGTCCTTGTGATCCCAGATGTGACCACCAGACTGAGTACACCAACGTACTGGGAACTTCTCATCAACGGTCTTATAATCGTAACATTTGTGAGGACCATTTGGTTGAGCTTCTTCAGCTTTTTCATTCTTTGCTTGACCACCCTGTGAGTTATGTTCAAGAATAATATCACGAGCATGACGTCCCATTTCTGGTGTACAAACATTATCGTTAAAACCGAGAACACCCATCCAACCAATACCATCACCAGTGTGTTTTGGAAGGTAGATATTACGTTCAGCAGTTTCATAAACGGCAACACCACGTAAAACTTTTTGATGATTCCATGAAAGACCATTTGAGAACATAGAACCATAACTGAAACCAGTAGAAAAGACACGAGATTCATCTATACAAAATTCACTTTTTAATTTTTCAAGAAGTTCATCGAACAACTTGTAATCACCTTCACCCCATGGAGCTTGGTTACCATTACCTTCTGGAGCAACAAAAATAGTGGTCTTACCAGTATCTAATGGTTTTAAGCCATAGTAACCTTCCTGTTGGACACCACCAGCCCAACCACCCATACAGTGCATACCAAAGACTAAACGATATGGATTTTTATTATTATAATTATCTGGAACATCAATACGAACAGTACGTTTACCTCCAGACCATTGGAAATCGAATGAACCAGTCTTTGGAAGACTAGAATCCTTACCACAACCCTTAGATGAAACTGGAGCATTCTTTAATGGATATGGGTAGGTAAGATTTGAATTAGAATTGTTATTACTCTGATTTTGGTTTTGGTTGTTGTTGTTTTGTTCCCATGGATTACCTCCTTGGTTTTGGTTGTTGTTTTGGGTTTGGTTGTTGTTGTTGTTTTGGGTTTGGTTGTTGTTGTTGTTTTGTTCCCATGGATTACCTCCTTGGTTTTGGTTGTTGTTTTGGGTTTGGTTGTTGTTGTTTTGTTCCCATGGATTACCTCCTTGGTTTTGGTTGTTGTTTTGGGTTTGGTTGTTGTTGTTTTGTTCCCATGGATTACCTCCTTGGTTTTGGTTGTTGTTTTGGGTTTGGTTGTTGTTGTTGTTTTGTTCCCATGGATTACCTCCTTGGTTTTGGTTGTTGTTTTGGGTTTGGTTGTTGTTGTTTTGTTCCCATGGATTACCTCCTTGGTTTTGGTTGTTGTTTTGGTTTTGATTATTGTTGTTTTGAGCCCATTGCACGTTATTTCCTTGATTTTGTTCCCAGTAATTATTGCTTTGGCCCCAGCCGTTGTTATTGTTTTGGCCCCACCATTGACGCTTTTTAAGACTATCATTAGAAATACCACACCATTGACCATTTTCAATACCCCACATACCATCTTCATCAATTAATTCAACATCACTTCCTTCACAACACTTGTAACCAAGTTTTTCTGAAAAGCAAGTTGATGATACCTTTGCGGTAATTACTGCAATAATAGATAAAGTAGTAATAATCTTCATTCTTTACAATTATATAAAATATATAATTTTTATAACAATATATTATATGGCTTTATTATTCTGTACAATGAATTTAATATATTAATATTAATAATTCTTAAATTTTTCTTAGAAAGAAAATGAATTTTATTATTTATTTTACAAATAAATATTAATAAAGTGTAAATACTGATTATTAAAAAAATAAAAAAAAAAAAAAAAAATTCTCTTTTTATACAAAAAATAAAAAAATTTTTAATTACGGTACATCATATTAAATATATGAAATACGTTAAACTTTTAATTAAAATTGATATAAATAAAATTAAAATAGGGAAAAATAAATTTTTTATAAAAATAAAAAAAAGTTGAATTCTCCAATACAATTTTTATTTGAAATAATATATAAAATAATATTTTATAATATTTTATTATTCCATATATTTTATAGAATATATTTTCAATTATAAAATTTAATATGTATTAATAATTTTATTATATTTTTATTTTAAAATATAATATATATTTTATAATATAAAAATAAAAAAAAAAAATTATTTTATGAAATAAACTTTACTTAATATAACTTGAAAAATATATTAAGTAAAGTTTATTTTTAAATAATTTTTATATAATTATATATTAATTAATTATTACAATATATGAATAAATAATTTTTCATATATTTTTAATCATTTTAAAAATCATCTTTTTATATTTAAATTTTAAATAGTTAAAACAATGAAATATTACAAAGAATTTTATTTTAAATTTAAATTTATGTAATATGAATATAAATAAATAAAGTTTTATATAATATGAATAAATAAATTAAAATTTATATTTTAAAGTTTACTTTTAAAATTAATGTATGTTTAAATATATTTTATATATTATCAAACATATTTGATATATTTTTAAAAGAATTATAATACAATTATTCTTTCTCTACTATAGAAAAAAAAATTAAATAATAATAATTATAATTTGAAAAAAAAAAAAAAAAAAAAAAAAAAGAAAAGGCGTTTTGTAAAAATATCTTTCAAAACACAGTGAAACAAATAATACGGAATTTTTTATTTTATAATAAATTAAATTTGTCTTTTTTTTTTTTTTTTTAATATTTTTTATATAACTTAATTTTTAATCAAAAAATTAAAATTATAATTATTTGTTAAATATTAATTATCTAATTAATTATTTATCACCAATTATATTATAATATTAAAATAATATTTTATTGTTATATTTCTTATATATATTTTTTTTTTTTATACTGGGATTAACGAAAGAGAAAGACAATAGAGTTTTCAGTCTTTCCCTTAAATGTATTAGACTCTCATTAGATTCTTTGTCATAGTGTTTCGTTGTCGAAACGCACCTCTTTCTAAATAAGGCTAATATGAAATATATTTCCTATACGCCGCTTTATACTATGGGTTTCTTTTCATTGATCTCTTGAACCATCATTAAGTGAGGAACAACTACACTTCTTCTCACAGACCAAATGCTCTCTACACTAGAAATTATATGGACTAACAACATGAATACTTACCATGGCGAGCAAACACCAATTTCATTTATAGGGAAAAACATCCTGGAAATATGAAAATTGTCACATATGAATTCAGGAAGTAGTCGTGGAGTCGATCCAGAAACCTTATGTGCGTTAGTCCCAAGTACCACCAGGATAAAAAGTGGAAAGACAATATTATATATATATATTTTTATATTTTTATATTTTGTTATTTATTATATTTACTTATTTTATTTAATTTTATTTTATTTTATTAAACTAATTTTTAAAAAAAATTAATATTATGTTCAGGAATACTATTTAAATTTAATTATTAAAGAATATAATAATAACCCAAAATAATAAAAATTTTTAATAAAAAATATAAATTTCAATATCTAAAATTAATTATTAATAATTATTAAAATTATTCTATTATTCTGTACCAATGGTTAATAAATATTTTAGATAATAAATAATTATTTTTTTTCTCTATAAAATCTAATTAATAATATATATTAAATTTAAATATATATATTAAATTTAAATTTAATATATTTATATTTTTTATCATTTTATTTATTTTACATTAAACGGCCTAATAAAAATTTTTTATTATTTATTTCCAACAATAAAATTTCATTTTTATTAGTTATTTTTATTAAAATATTCACCCATTTATGAGAAAGATAATTTATTTTGAATTTACAAAAATTAAATTAGTGAAACGTTCAAAAATAAATTTTATAAAAAATAAAAAATAAATTCCGGTTCATTTATTATTATTATTTTTATGATTTTTTGAGAAACTAAATTAAAAGATTATTATCCGATTCATTACTATCATTTATTATTATTCTTTAATTATTGTTATTATTATTATTATTAATTTATTTCTATAAAACTTCAATAAATTATTTATTACATTAAATTTTTTTTTATATTTTATTATTATTTTCTTTTATTTTTATTGATTATTATATTCTTTGTTATTATTTCATTATTAATTTTATAATTATTAAATTATTGTTAATTAATTTATCCTATTCATGTATTATTATTTATTAATTTATCCTATTCATGTATTATTATTTATTAATGTTTTTAATTATTTTATTTTTATGAAAAAAAATTCACTTTATTTAATTATTTAATTATTTTTTTTTTTTTATTTTATTATTTATTTTTTGTTTTTATTCATCATTACAATTCTTTATTATTTCATTAATAATTTTTAATAGCTATGGTATACTAATTTTTATATTATATACAATTAACAATAATTCTTTGAAATATTCATAGTTATTATTTATTTATTATTTATTAAAATTCATGTTAAGAGTCAAAAATTTAGGGTTTATAATTAATTCAACTTTATAAATATATTTTATTATAAGAGTAATGTTATTTCGTTTTAATTATTCTAAATTAAAAGTATTTATATTAATAAATTGTGGCTTATATATTTCCTTTATTACATTATATTTTATTATATTAATTTCATAATCACATATTCAAGTATTCCTTAAAACTAATTATTCTATAATAAATAAATTTGTTAAATGGTGATTATGTGTACATTACTATTATTCTAAACTATTGACTTTATCAAAATTATATTACTATCAAAAAAAATTTATTAACTGCATTAATTTTTATTATTTTTGAAATATTATTATGTTTTTTTTTGGTTAAATGTTTAAACCTTTATTATAGTTCATATTTAACGTTTATTAAACGTTGAATACTGATATGATTTTACAGCAATTCTATCTTTATATTCATGATTATATATTTAGCTATTCTTCAAAATTTACACGATTTAAATGGTGTTATATGGCTATTCATTAGATTTAAGGCTGTTTTAATTTTGTTTATGCTACTCTTTTGGATTAAGCTATTTAAATTCAATTTTGTAGCAATTCTTTGGTTTTACGTCATTTTATTTATTTTGACAACCTCCTGGGTATTACATCATTTAAATATTAATATTGTATTTATAAATTAATATTTAATAAAATATGCTTAATAATATTCAAAAGTTATTTTACAATTAATAATGATTTAATGTTTCATTGTGATTTCAATTAAGAATCTTAGTAGTGTATGAGGAAATATGATTTGTTTTAATATACAATTAAGCTTATTTTTCTCTATTGATTTAATGTTTTTGTATAATAAAATTCTATTTTACTTTTATTTTTCTTTATATAATTATATTTTATCAATTATTTCATATTTTTAGGAGTTTCTTCAATTTTGTAATCTTGATCATTTCAAATGTTTGAATAATTTTATTTTTCCTTAAATTGTCATAATGAACAATTTTTATTACAGTTTAAAAATTCAATCGTTTTTTGACATTATATTGTGTCCAGCATATTATTCTTTTTTCTAATAATTTTCTTAAGAGTTAGATGAAACTCTTAATCAAGAATTTGGGTTTATAATAATGTCAATTTTATTAATATATTTTATGATATAGAGTTACATTTAAATTATTCTAATTTTAAATGTTTTTATATTAATAATTTGTGGCTTATATATTAATATATTACATTACATTTATTATATATTTTATATACATATACTATTTTTTTTTAAAATCCTATTAATAAAAATATAAAAATATAAAAATAATAATAATAAAATAATTATTTAGGAATAATATATATATATTAATAATTTTTTTAAATTAAATTTTTAGAAAATATTAAAATTTTAAATAATTATGGATTTTAAATTAAGAATAATTTTAATTATTAATAATAATTTTGTTCGACTGAATTCAGATAATCTTTTTCCTTTGATCATTATTTTGCCATTTATTACATAATATTTATATTATTTAAATTAATCCTTCAAACTAAATCCAACAATATCTTTTCTAGGTCTTCCATTATCAATTAGATTGGATTCTATAATTTTTTCTTTTTCAAATAATCTATTGATTTCATTAGTTCTTCTGATATTTTTTTTTTTTTCAAAATTCATGTACTTTTCCTTTTATAGTCATTATAAAATAAAGGTTCTTCTTGCTTCATTATAATATATTTAATTTTTTTTAAACTCTAATGCTATTTTATAGTATCAAATATAGTATTTAATATTAGAAAATAGTTTTTCTTTATATTTTCATCCATTTTATATGAAATATCATAAATATTTTAAAAAAATAAAATATATTATATTATTTGTTATTTATATTAAATTATTTAAATTATTTATTATATATGTAATTATTTATTCTTAATAAATTAATATTAATTATTCAATTTTTTTAATTATAAAGAATTTTATAAGTTATATTTTATTTTTAAATGTTTAAAAAAAAAAATTACCTAATTATTTAATATATATATTTAATCATTTGTTATTTTATTTAATTATTTATTTAATATTTAATCTGAATAAATTAGTAATAGTTATTCAGTTTATTTAATAAAAAATATTTTTAAAAGTTAAATATTTAAATATATATTTATTATTAATATTTAATTATTTTCTTTTTTTATTTATATTTAATTATTTAAATTAATTATTTAAATTAATTATTATTATAAATAAGTTTAAATAACTATTCATTCTTTTTAGTTTCAAAATGATTAAAAAAATATTTTTTTTTTAAAAAATAAAATTCAAAAATAGTTTATATTCATTTCCAAACATGATTGTAATTTATTTATTTATTTATTTATATATAATTGTATTAAAAAATATTAAAATATATAAAGTTAAATTACAACAGTATAAAAGCAATATTACAAAATGCAACTTTTCCGAAATGAAACATATTCCATACTATATACATGTGTATTAACAGATGATAAATTATTGCATTATACAATATCAGGTAATATTAATTAATGATTTGTTTAATAATATTAAAAAGATTTTATTTATTTTAAGTATTATAAATAATTTTTATTTCACAATTTATTTAGAAATATAAATTAAATATAATTAACAAAATTTTAACTATTTGTAATTGCTTTTTTAATATTATATTTTTTAAAGAAATTATATGTGAAATTAATACATAAAAATTATTAATAAATAAATAAATAATTAAATAAATAATATTCTTTTATTTTTTTTTTTTTTTTTTTTTTTTGAATGGTTTATTATAATTCTTGAAATAATTAAATATTAATATTTTTAAAATAATGATTATAAATGAATGTCCCATATTTAAATAAAGAAATATTAATTTTTAAAAAAAGTAATAATATTTTTTTTTTATTTTGAAATATATATACTAAATAAAATTAAAATTTAAATGAACTATATAATATTTCTGATGTAAAAATATAAATATAAATTAATGATTATTATAAATGTCATATTATTTTTTTATTTTTTTATTCTAAAAAAAAAAAAAAACAATAATAATAATTTTTAAGAAAAAAGATTTAAATGATGTAATAATGTAATAAAACTATATTATATAATAAATTACAAAATAAATTAATAATTTTATTTAATATAAAATTATTTTGGTCATGAACTAAAATTTATAATATTTGTAAATATCATATTATTTTTTTTTTATTATGAAAATAATAATAATAATAATAATAATTTTCAGGAAAAAAAAAGATTTACTTTTTTCCATGATGTAATAATGCACTGAAACTCTATTATATAATAAATTACAAAATAAATTAATAATTTTATTTAATATAAAATTATTTTGGTCAAGAACCAAAATTTATAATATATTTAGAAAAAATTAAAGATAAGATATTAGGTCAACATTATATTTAAAATTAAAATAATTAAATAAAAAAATAATCTTAATTATAATACACTTATGATATGTATAAATATTTAATTTTAAAATATTTAATTTGAATAATTTAATATAAATATTGTTAATTATTAAAAGAAAAAATGAACATTATTATTTAAATTAATAAATGTATATTAAACATTATTTTAATAATTTTTATATATAAATTTTTTACAAATAGATAAAATTTTATTTTATTAATATAATTTTTTTATTATTATTATATTCATATTTTAAATTTAATTTTTTATTATTATATTCCTATTTTAAATTTAATTTTTTTATATCTTAATTTATTTTATTTTTTTTTTAATTTAAACATTTAAACTATATTTATTAATACATAGGGATAAAATAATATCATAAGATTTAAAAGATAATCTGTGTCATCTTTTGTCTTTTTTATTAATATTTTTTAACAATTTTTCTTTTTATTTGTTTTAGGATATATTTATATATTTTTATAATACTAATGTCAGTGACTAATAATTTAATATAAAGATCTTTTTAATTTTTTTTTTATTACTTAGATAAAAAAATGAACAATATTAATTATCAATTTTTTTATTACAAATGCATTTATTTTGGTTTAGATTTATCTAAATTAAATATATTTTGTATATATAAGAATTCAATTTAAACTAATAATTTTATTATTATTAAGTTAAAAAATTTATATTCAAATTATTATTACTATTTTAATAATGATCATTCATAATAATAAAATACCTTAATAATATTAAAATTATTAAGATAAATGTATAAAATAATATTTATTTAAAAAATATTAATTTTAACAAAAGATAAAACCTATAAAAATTCATTATTCAGAATAATGGTTTTTTAATTAGATATATATGATTTTATTATAAATAAAATTATTAAGATTTGTTTCATAAAATGAAATAATTAGTATATTTTAATTTATTATTGGTTCTTTCACTTCTATTTTTTTTTTCTGTGTAATTAAAAATAAAAAATACAATGTATTTTATATCAATTTAAATATTTATAAAAAAAAATTGTTATTAATAAAAAAAATTTATAATAATAATCTTATTAATTAATCATTTGTAAAAAATATAATAATTAAACTTTATTTTAATTAAAAAAATATAAAATTTAATTTAAATTTATTAAAGTTAATATATTAAAATTTTAATAAATATTATTAATATTTAAAGATTCTCATTTAATATAATAATTTTAAATTATAATAAAAATTTTTTAATTTTTTTTTTTTAAAAAAAAAAACATAAAAGTATATAAATAGTATAATTTTCCAATAAATTTTTATTCTTTATTCTACATTATATTATTAATATTGATTATTAATATATATTGTAAAAATAAAAAAGGAGATAAAGATTTTTCATAATAAAAATACTTAAATAAATAGAATAAATAAATATAATAAATTAAAAAAAAATAAAAAATAAATTAATAGTGAAAATGAAATATTTATCATCTCTTTTATTTTTAATAGGTATAAGCTCAAAATTAGTTCATGCTTACAGCGAATGCAGGGGTTGCGCTGTATATTATGTTGAGGATGGTGTTAATTGGGGTGTTGAAAACGACGACTGGTGTTGTAAGTTCTAATAATAGAATAATAATAAACGAAGAAAAAATTAAAAATAATTCAATAAATTAATTATTTATTATAATATAATAGTACATCGATTAGTTAATAAATTTAATTTATTTGGTTCATATGAATTTAATTAAATATATATTTAATAATTAACAAATACATAAATTGTTAGTAATACCATCAAGATGTGAAAATAATGGTTCAAATCAATGTTTTTCTTATCCAGAATACACTTGCTGTGAAGGCTGTAATGTTATTGAAGAAGATGGATCTGGTAAGTGGGGTATTGAAAATAACCAATGGTGTGGTATTAAAGATTCATGTAATAGTAGCAATAATGAAGGTAAATATATTATATAAATACATTTTTACTAATTTTTATAATAATTTTAAAATTTTTAAGTAGTTATTAATGATGAATATAAAATAAAAATGTATATTATTTTATTAATACATAATATATAATATAAATAGAAGCAAATAACAACTCTTCAGCTGCTAATCTTAAGAATGGTTGGTATACCATTAAAAATCCAGAATCTGGTAAATATCTTCAAGTAAGTAATGGAAGAGCTTCTGATAGTGCTAATGTAGTTATTGGTACCAATGCTCAAAAGTGGAAACTTGAAAATGTTGGAAACGGTTACGTAACTTTAGTTAGTATGTATGGTAACTACATGTTAGATATTGCTAATGGAGAAGATAAAGATGGTTCTAACCTTCAAATATACTCTGCTTATGGTGGTGATGCTCAACAATTTATAATTTTGAAGACTTCTCAGAATAATGTATATGCAATTGGTACTAAGGCTAGTGAAGGTACTAAAGTACTTGATATTGAAGGTGGAAGAACATCCGAAGGTTCTAATGTTTTACAATGGACTAATGGCGGAAAGAGTAATCAAACTTGGACTTTTGAATCTGTTAATGCTCCAAGCGAGGAAGAAATTAATCCACCAAGACCAGCTTCTAACTTTAAATATGTAGCTAATATGAGTTATAAAGATGCCCCTGGAAATTATCTTAATCCATGTCAGCAAGCAGGTAGAATTGTTAAGGAAAGTTACAGTGGTATTAATGGAGGTAATTCATTAAATGTCTACTTACCATATGGTTACGATAAGAATAAGCAATATAATATCTTTTATCTTATGCATGGTGGTGGTGAGAATGAAAACACTATATTCAGTAATGATGTAAAACTTCAAAATATTATTGATCATTTAATAATGAATGGTGAACTTGAACCATTAATTATTGTTACTCCAACCTTCAATAAATGTGAAGCTCGTACTTTTTACAAGGAATTCCGTGAATCAGTTATTCCATTCGTTGAAGGTAAATATTCTACTTATGCAAAATCTGTTTCTCCAAGTGATATTAAGGCTTCAAGAATGCACAGAGCTTTCGGTGGTTTCTCTATGGGTTCTGCTTCTACATGGGCTGTCTTAGTCAACTGTTTAGATATTGTCGCCTACTATATGCCACTTAGTGGTGATAACTGGGAAGCTAATGGTGGTTACGGCAAGGCTAAGTCAGTTGCTGATGCTATTAACAGAGCAGGTTTAAAGAGTAATGAATTCTTTATTTTCTGTGCTACTGGTTCAGAAGATATTGCTTATCCAAATATGAATCCACAAATGGATGAAATGAAGAAGATGCAACCATTTATTTACACTTCAGATTTCTCTAAGGGTAATTTCTACTATCTTGTAGCTCCAGGTAAGACTCACTGGTGGGGATATGTCAAACATTACATTTATGATGCTCTTCCATCATTTTTCCATGAAGGTTAAGTTTAAGAATGAAAAATAGTAATCACATTTCCAAATAAAAAAAAAAAGTTATTATATATATATCTAATATTAAAAAAAAAAAAAGGATATATATATAGTTTTAAATAAAATGTGATGCATTCACAAAAATAAAGAATTAATAAATAAGAAAAAATAAATAAATAAAATTATAATACCAAATTTAAAATATAGTTTAAAAAAGAATTTAAAAAATAAATTTTAATAAAAAAAAATAAATACACAAATATGTATTAAAATGAAAAAAAAAAAATAATAATAATAATAAAATAGTTTAGATAAGGAAAAAAGGAGTTATATTATAGTTATAATACCAAATTTTAAATTAATTTAAAAAAAAAAAAAAAAAAAAAAAAAAAAAAGAAAGATATTTTAATATAGAAAAATAAATATATAAATATTTATATAAAATAAAATAAAGTTTAAAAAATATTCAAAAAATAATTTTAAATAAAGAAAAATAAAATATACAAATGTGTATGAAGACGAAAAAATAATAAAAAATAGTTTAGTTAAGAAAAAAAGAATTGAAGTCAAAATATATTATATTTTTATTAAAAAAAATAATATTTTTACTTAGATTATATATATTTAAATATTAAAAGGGTTAAATATATTATTTAATATAAATATAAATCGAAGTATTGTTATGCATATATAATAAAATATAAATAAATACAGAATAAAAAATATATATAATCTAAGTAAAAATATTATTTTTTAATAAAAATATATTTTATTATATATGCATAATAATACTTCGATTTATATTTAAATTAAATAATATATTTAACCCTTTTAAGATGTATCTTTTAATATATATATTAACTTTTAAAAGATATTAAAAAGTTGAATTTATATTATTAAACAATTAAAAAATAATCAATTTTTTTTTTTTTTTTTTTTTTTTTTTTTTTTTTTTTTAAAAAAAAAAGATTTATTTATAAATATTATTTTAATGATATTTTTTTTTTGTCTTTTTACATTTAATATTTTTATTTATTTATAAATATAGTTTTATTTTAAACTATAAAAAAAATTTTTTTTATATATATTATTTAAGAATTTTGAAGTAGAAAAAATATAAATATTTATATATTGAAATTATTTTATAAAAAAATTAATTTTATTATATAAATAGTTATTTTTATATATATTGTATTATCTTCTATAAATATTTGTTTATATAAATTACTTTTATTTATTTTTTTTTAAAAAAAAAAAAAATAATAATAATAATAAAAATAAAAGAAAAAAAATTCATTCTTTTCTGGAAATAAAAAATCTTATAATTATAGAATTAAAATTTTCATTTTGTATAATAAATAAATCAGTTTTAGGTTTTCTAATTAATAAAACTAAAATTATATACTAAATATATTTATTTCAATACTTAATTGACTAGGGAAAAGATATTACTTTATAATAAGATATGATTAATAATACTTTAAAGTTTTGGAATGGATTCTTTTAAACAGTGAAAGTATTTAATAAAACGAAATTATATTAAAAATTCAGATAGACTTTATTTAAATATTAAAAAAAAATAATAATTTCTTAAAAAATATATTCTAAATAGTATTTTTTTCAAAATTAATTGAATAAATAATAAATATATAGAAAAAGAAAATAATAAATAAATAAATAAATAAATAAATAAATAAATAAATAAAATTAATAATAAATTTATTAAATAAATAAATTTAAAAAATATTTTCATAAATTTGGGGGAGGAGCATTTCGCAAAATTTCATTTCGGAAAGTTTCATTTCGGAAAATTTACATAAAAAGTTTCATTTCGCAAAATTTTTAATAAATAAATAAATTAATAATAAAATAAATAAATAATATATATAATTTAAATAAAAAACTAAATAAATAAAAATAAATATATAAAACTATAATAAATAAATAAATTTTAAAATTAAATTTTTAAAAAAAAATATACATATATATATGGACATATATATATTAAATATACATTATATAATAATAAATATTCATTAGAATTAACGCTTTAAAAAAATAAAATATTTTATCATATGTTTTAAACGTTTTATAATTTTTTAAAATATATATAAGAATTTTATATATATAAAAAAAATAAGTATTAATAATTTAAAAGATGTAAAGGATAATAATTTAAAATATAATTGTTAAATTTAAAATATAATTATTAAAAAAAATATTAAAAAATAATATTTAAATAATTGATCATTTTACACCTTTTAAGTCCTTGCGCAGTATTTTAAAAATCTTAAAATTGCTAATAAATTTTTTTAATAAAAGAAATATTTATAAATAATTCAGTAAAAAAAAAAAAAAAAAAAAAAAAAAAAAAAAAAGATGAGGACATCATAAAAAAGGGAGTTAAAAGTAGCACAAAATTAGGATGATTTTAGGTGGTATCTATTTTTTTTTTTTTTATATTTTATATTTTATATTTTATATTTTTTATTTTATATTTTATATTTTATATTTTTATTTTATATTTTTTATATTTTTTTTATTTTTTTTTATTTATTTTATATTTTATATTTTTATTTTTTATTTTTTATTTTATATATATATATATATTTTTTTTTATTTTTTATTTTTATTTTATATTTTATATTTTATATTTTTTATATTTTTTTATATTTTATACTTTATATTCAATATTACCTATTTAAAAATAAAGTATATACAATTAAATTATATTTTATAATTATATTTAATTTAATAATTTATTATTTTTATTTTAAAAATTACTCTTGTTAAAAAATTTTTTTAATTATAAATATTTATTTTTATTTATTTTTTTATTAACAAAAATGGTAATATATAAATTATTAAAAATAAATTAACCTTTCTTTGATTATTTTTATTTATTATAATTATATTATTATAATGAATAATTATTAAAATTAATAATTATATCAACTTTATTACATTAATGTGCAAATTATTCAATTATTTATTTATATATTAATAAATATTGTAACTTTACTAAATGTGATATATAGTTGTAATATACTTTGTATTTACATTTTCAAAAGAATATTTTTTAAAAAAAATGTTATTATTATTTATAATTATTATTATTGTTATTATTATTGTTATTATTTATATCAATTTAGACTAAATAAAGAATTATGTATTATATAATTTAATATTTTGAAATTAAAATGATATGACCCATTCAAAATAATGATAGAAAAAGAACTAAAAATTTAATACTAAGACAAATATTCTCTTTCAGAATTTTTAAAAATAAAAAGAAATTATTAAATAAAAAGCAAAAATAATTAAATAATTTATTGTTTTCAAAATATAATTAATATAGATTTCATTAAAGTGAATTAAGATAAATCAATATTCAGAAAAATAAAAACTTTTATATTTATCTTTAATACTTTTTAAAGAAATTCGTAATATCTAATAAGGAAAAAATGTTTCCATGGATCATCGATGTAAATTTAAATATATATATTTATTTAAATATATATAAAATTTATATACTAAATGAATAAAATAGATTAAATTTCTAAGAATTTTATTTAATTAATAAATAAGAATTTATTAATTAATTTATGAAATTAAGTAAATAAAGTTAAATAAAATTAAATTAAAAAATGATAATACTTTTAATTATTATTCTTTCTTTTTCCATCTCCAATCAAATTATAAGTGCCATTATGACCAATCATATTTGTCTAATTAAATGGATAAAGGAATAATTTTTAAAAATTAATATATAATTTAAAATAATATATAAATAGTAAAATATGAAGTAAAAATTTAATATTAATAAAGTTTTCTTTTTATTTTTTAAAAGAAAAAAAAAACCCTGAAATGAAACAATATAAAATGAAAATTTAATAATATTAAAGTTTTAAATAATTAAAGTGATTAAAAAATATTTCAATATTTATAATTAAAATTTTGAAATAATAAAAAATATCTAAATAAAAAAAAATAAATAAATAATAAAAAAATAAAAAATATCTAAATAATAAAATAATAAAAAAAAATATAAATATAACTAATATTTAAAAATATTGAAAGATCAATGTTTAATATAAATAGTTGTTAATATAATATTAATAAATAAAATAATAGATCAATATTTTTAACTTATATCAGGTCATTTATATTTTTTATATATTTATATTATATTCATGTTTAATAAAATTATTGAACCTAAAAATAAAATTCCAGAGAAGCAACAAATATTTTCAAATAAAAGGCTCTGGATTCTTATTTATCCTATACTTGTTGAGCAGGTACTGATGTTGCTTGTTGGTATTGCTGATACATTGATTGTAAGTTATGCTGGTGAAAGCGCTGTATCAGGAGTATCATTGATTAATCAAATCAATTGTGTTTTTCAGATAATATTTTTTTCTCTTTCTTCAGGTGGGGCTGTTATTGTCAGTCAGTATATTGGAAGAGGGGATTTAAAAAAAGGAAATTTATCAGCAGGACAATTAATAATGATTTCAGGTACATTTTCTATTGCTATAGCAGTTATTCTTTTGCTTTCGAAAGAAGTTTTGCTTAAATTACTTTTTGGAAAAGTTGAAGCAGATGTCATGCAAGCAAGTATCACTTATTTAACTATAACTGTCTTGTCTTTTCCTGCACTTGCTGTATATCAAGCTTGCTCTGCCATTTTTAGAAGTATGGCTAAAACAAAGATTACAATGTATGTCTCTTTCTTGATGAATGTTATCAATTTAGGAGGTAATATGATAGGCGTTTTTATATTAAAAGCTGGAGTAGCCGGGGTAGCTATTCCTTCTTTAATATCAAGAAGTGTGGCTACATTTATTATGCTTATTGCTTGTTTCAATAAAAAAAATATTATCTTTGTAAAATTTAGACACATTTTCAAATTTGACAGGAATATCATTAGAATCATACTTCATATTGCTATTCCTAATTCTATAGAAGGAGGATTATTAGAAGCTTCAAAGGTAGTACTTAGTAGTATCGTTGCCTTATTTGGAACTTCACAAATTGCAGCCAATGGAGTATCACAAAATTTTTGGAATATGGCTGCTCTTTTTAATACAGTCATGGGACCAGTTTTTATTACAGTAATAGGACAATGTATTGGAGCTAAGGATTATGAAGCAGCAGATTACTATTTCAGAAAACTTTTAAGAATAACTTATTTTGGGGCAATTTCCTGGAATATTATATTTTATGGAATTACTTTGTTAGTATTAAAATTGTATGATTTATCTGAAGAAACACTTAAATTAATTATCATTATGTGTTTAATTCATAATTTCTTTAACGCTGCATTTCATCCATGTGGTTTTACATTAGCATCAGGTTTAAGAGCTGCTAATGATGTAAAGTTCACAATGTTTACAGGAATATTTGCAACAGTAATTATAAGAGTATTATTTTCTGTCATACTTGGGGTATGGTTCAAAATGGGGGTTATAGGAGTTACTTTTGCCATGGCTATTGATTGGGGAGTTAGATTTATTTTAATTTTATTAAGATATAAAAGTGGAAAATGGAGATCCATTCAACTTATTTAAATATATATATATATATATATATTTTTTTTTTTTTTTTTTTTTTTTTTGGATTTTTTATTCTTTGAAAAAAAATAATATTTAAAATATAAATTAATATATTAATATTTATATTATTTAATTTAAAATAAATATATATATTTTTTATTTTTATATATATTATAAAATAATAACTATAATTGCCATTGTAATAACAATAATAATTACATTAATATTCTTATATAATTATATAATTATAATAATAATGATAACTATAATAATATAATAATAATTATAATTATAATAATTAATAATAATAATTAATAATAATAAATAATAATAATAATAATAATAATAATAATAATAATAATTAGTGATTAATAATAATAATTTATATATTAAATATAAATAAAAAAATAATTATAATAATGATTAATTCCCTAATCCAAAGAAAGTACATTCAAAAATATTTTATATATAATATCCTAAATATAAAAATTTAAAAAGGATAAATTTTTTTTTTTTTTAACGACCGTAGCTGCACATTAAAAAGGATAAAAAAAAAAAGTTTTTAATAAAATTTTTGTCTTAAGATATAATAATAAAGAATTATTAGTATGTAATAAACAAAAAGTTTAAAATCATAATTACATTTATCCATCATCCATCAAAAAGAATAAAAAAATTATTAATAATTAAAAATATTTAATTATTTAAAATAAAATAAAAATATATATTTATATAAATAAAAAAAAAAAAAAAAAAGATTAATAATTTATTTTAATATAATTTAAAATTATTATATAAATAAATTTTACAATATTTTTGATACTATTTTTAATTTAATTTTTAGAACTTTTTATATAAATTATCATTAAAAATAGAAGTCTAAATACTTTAATTTTATAAGATATTAGAAGTTATAAAGTTTTATTGTATATTTAAATATTTATAATATATATTATATTTTAATTAATACTAAAATTTTGTATTCTTTTTTAAATAATAAAATAAATATATTTTAATGAACTAATTCTTATATATTATGTATATATAGTAATACTTATCATAAAGATAAAATTTATCTTTTCAAATATTACAATTCTTATTATCAAATTATAATTAATATATATTATATATTTTTTTTTAAGTAAAATAAATAGTGTTAAAACCAAAAGTGTTAAATTCAAATATAAAAAAAAAAAAAAAAAAAAAAAAAAAAATTAATATATTAATAATTTTAATTTATTATTATTATTTTTTTTTATCTAAATTATATTATATGAAATTAAAAATTGATACGATATATTCAAAATTCTTGAATTAATTATTATTCAGTAATATTACAAAACAACTTTAACTTCATCATTGTTTGTAATTTTTTTCTCCAGAAAAAAAATAAATAAATAAATTAATAAACGAATTAAATTTAATTAATTTAAAACTAAATAAAACAAGAAACATAAAAAAAAAAAAAGAAAATGAAGGAAATATTATATTTATTATATATACCATTTATATTTACTAGTAATTATTATTATTTATATATTATATAAAAATTAATACATTTATTTATTTTTCTATATTTATATTTACGAAATATATTTAATTTATATTATAATTTATTGACTATATTTTATATATATAAAACTTTTATTTTTTTTATTTATTTAATTTTTTTATATATATTTGTCTTATAAAAATAGAACTTATAAAAGGAATCTCAGTTAATATGATGGCATACTCATATTTTTCGAATAATGATTTCTTTCAATCAATAGAGGACTCCTTTAATAATCATTCCATTGAAAATAATTTGAATGTAACATTATCAATAAATTATTTTTCAATGTTAAATTCAACTCAAAACAGACAAGATCTTTTCTCCTCTATTGATTACTTACTTCAAAGGAAATCTAATAAATATGATTTATATATTTTTGATTCATTCTTTTTAAAAGAATTATATCCACATTTTATCGATTTAAAGGAATATTTAGATAACGAATATATAGATTATTATAATAATGAAACAATTAAATATAATTATATTTATAATGATAAATGGGTTGGTTTAGTAAGTTAAAATTTTTTAATATATTAAATATTGAAATAAATAAATAAATAAAATTTTTTAATATATTAAATATTGAAATAAATAAATAAATAAATAATATTAATTTATATATATTTATTAATATAATGTTAATACATTTTATATGTTTTTATCAGCCGTTATTTATAAAATTTATGGTTTTATATTCAAATGATTTTTATTTAAATAAATATAATAAAGAAATACCTAAAACATGGGATCAATTAATAGAAACAGCGCAATATATAATGGAACAAGAACGAATAGAAAATGAAAGATCGCATCTTTACGGATATAATGGATTATTTTCTGATAGTAAATATTGAAATTTTATTAAAAAAATTTTTTTTCTTAATTTGAATAATTTAATAAATCAAAAATTTTAATATTTATTTTTTCATATTCTTATTAAATATAAAATTATATTATAAAGTAAAAGAAGGAACAATCAGTAGTATAAATTCAATTAGTCAATTTATTTATTCTTGTCGAGATGATAAGAATTCAACCGTCTATCCTTATATAAAAAGTAAAATTACAAAAAATGCATTTAATAAAATAAAAGAAATTAAAGAAAAAGTTTCAATGGGTAAATATATATATAAATATATATTTAATAATAATAATAGTAAATAATAATAATAATAATAATAATAATAATAATAATAATAATAATAATAATAATAATAATAATAATAATAATAATAATAATAGATAATTATAATAGATAATTATAATAAATAATAAATAATATTTAATAATTATTAATTGTTAATAATAAAATAATACAAAAATTACTTTAATATAATTATTTTTTCTCACTTTTCATTTTAATAAATGTATTTAATTAAATAAATTTATAATGAATTTATTTTATTATTTATTTATTTATTTATTTTTAATATAAAACAAAATTTAATAATAAAATATAGATGAATTATTTAAATTAAGTGAACATCAAACAGATACTCTTTTAAATGAGAAAAATATATTATTATTTGCCACATTTTGGAATTCCGAATTACCAAATGATAATGGTTTGTATAATGAAACTTTATTACCAGGATTAGAAGAAGGAATAAGTGGATCCACTTTATTAGGATATAATATTGGAATTAGTAAATATATTGATGATGATAAGAGAAATGCTTCGATTGAAGTATTGAAATACTTTATTGATAAAGAATTTCAAAAAGAAATAATAATAAAAAAATTTCATAAACATAGTGCAATCATGGATTTATATAAGGAAGAAGAAGTTTGTTCCATATTAGATTGTGAAATTATAAATAATCTTCAATTTCCGATTAGACCTATGGAAGTAAACAATTACAATGAATTTGAATATCAACATAAATATTTAGAATATTTTTACGAATTTTTGTATGGAAATAAAAATGTAGATACTGTTGTTAATGATATAGAAGATATTACAAAATTTTACTATATGGATTTAGATAAAGATAATATATTTGGAATAGTAGTATTTTCAGTTATAAATATATTTGTAATTATTGTTTTTGCTTCGTTCATATTTTCTTTATTTCCACAATTTAAACAATATTATGTTATGTTTGATCTTCCTATGTGGATAAACTATATTGGAGCTTCCATGTTTGTTATTTATTCAGTATTAACAAGGTTTGGAGAGCCAACTCGATTTAAATGCCATATTTTTATTCTGATGTTATTAACAGGATATACTATGATTTATGTTCCTTCCCTTTCATTTGTCATTGTTCATTATCCGAAATGGAACAACAAGTATATGGAATGGATTAAAAATAATGAAAAGAAATTTTTATATCTGTCTTATGTTATTGAAGCGCTGTTTATGTTATTATCAGCTATCAATCCTTCTTTCGAACCAGTAAGAGTTTATGTAGAGAGTTCTAAAAATTATTATCAATGCGAGATTGATAGAAAAAATATATTTGGATTTATATTATTAGTTATAGAAATTGTATTTCATGTTGTTCTCTTTATGACATTAGTTATATTTATGATTTTAGAATGGGCAATCAAACCTCTTCGACCTTATATGAAAAGTATGTTATATTTGTTAACACTTGATGGAGTAGCATTTTTTTCTATCTTTCTTCTTGAAATGATTAGTCATGGTAATTATTATATTGAAAGTCTCTGTCCATTTACTGTACTTTTAATGTTTATCATGAAACATATTTATCTCTATATAATAAGTGTCTGGTTTGAAATTTCTACTAAAAAGAAAGCTAAAGAAGAAGAAATGGTTAATGATTTACTTAAATTTAATAATGACGGAGCAACTACTGATATGATTTCTGGTAATATACCTAATACTGATAACACAACAAATGTTGAAACTATAAATAATGTATCTATGGTATCTGATGATACGAAGAAAGCAACATATAATATGTCACAAACAACCAATGTAATATATATTTAATATATTCCTAGAATTTATAATAAGTAACATATATGTAAATATATCTAGTTCAAATATTAATTCTATTATCTATTTTTATTTTTTTTTAATTATTTTGCTGTTATTTAATTTTTTTTAAATTATATAAATTTTAATAATAAATAAAAATTTTATAAAGGTTTAAAGATTTGTATATATTTTAGTATTAGAATTTAAAATTAAAAATAGAATAGCATAAAATAAAAATGTATAATTATTCTAATTAGTATAATTTTTACAAAGTAGTATAAAATATTATAATTTATATATAATATTCTTAAATAATAATTTATGATTAAAAAATCATATAAATATCAATCGATTCGAAAAGAAACCAAAAATATATGAGCTACTTATTAATATTAAATATTATTGAAAAATAAATAGGTAAATTCTTAATTATTAAATTAATAAATTGAAAAAAAAATAACAATAAAAAATATTACATTTGAACTCATATAACACAAATTGTATTAATGGTTCTTAACACACATAACAATTCTTTAAAAATTGAATATTCTAATAATAATTCGGTTTGATGCGGAGTTTAGTGGATTCTACACTTCATACTTCATAAATATTTCTTCTTTGTTATATTAAATATCATTGGATGAATGATTACTCAGATCAAACCATAATACCAATTACATTAAATTTTCATATTACATTAAGTTTATATTTATTTAATTTATAATTTTATTTAAATTATTTTTATAAATATTTATTTATTTTTTATTTCAATATATCTATAATGTATCTTACATTTATAAGTTTATACCATTTAAAATATATATATATTTTTTTTTTGTTTCAATATATCTAAATATATATTTGAAATAAAATAATTGATTCATATCATTAATATTTAATGATATAGATATGTTATATAAGCTCAAATGAAATATCTTACTGTAATATTTTTTTTTTTTTTTTTTTTTTAGTTATTTATTATTAATATAGAATTAAAAGTAAATATATATATTTGATTTTAGATGAATAAAAAAAAAAAAATTAGAACTAAATCTCCCTTTTGATATTGAAAAAATTTTAATTTATTTTTGTAAAGATTAAAATTTACCTATATTATATTTAGGTTTTTTATTTGTCATCTAACAAAATAAAGAATATAAATTATATATTCTAATTATAATACCATAACCAACAATGAATTATTAAAAAAATTTTTATTATTAAAATATTAATATATATATGTATTAATTATTTATATGTATATATTTAAAATAAAACAAATAAGTAAATAATAAAAAGTTTATTAAAAAATATTAAAAAATTAATAATTAAAATAAAAGAATTTTAATTATTGCTTTTTCTTATTAGTATTATTAATATTATATAAGTTTTTAATTTAATTACCTTAAAATAAAAAAAATGTAATCTTAATGAAAATTATCAACAATGAAAAATAGTAGAAAGGAAAAAATAATTGATTAAAAGCTATAAAAAGTGTATATTATAAAAATCCAACAAATATCATTAAATAAATTAATCAATCAAAATAAATCATTCAATAATTCTGATTCTAATTTTGATTCAGAATTGAACTGAACTAAGTTTATTATTTACTCTATAAAATACATAAATAAATAAATAAATAAATAAATAATTAATTAATTAATAAAATAAAAATAAAACATATAAATATATATTAAATATATATATTTTTAATATTATCAAGAATATTAATAAAATTTTATAAAAATTTAAGAAGCTACATGTAATAATATTAATCTAAATTCATTAAAAATACTTTATAAAAATTTTCATAAAAAATAATTTAAATAAATGACAATAATTATTTTATCAATTTAAATAAAATATTCATAAAAAATAAAAAATTTATTAGATGATATTATTTTATTAATTTAAATAAAATATTAAATGTTTTTATACAATTAAATAATAAAAAAATAAAAATATATAGATTATTGGCATAACATATAATTAAGTTTTTTAAAATAAATTATTTTTAATAATTAAAATTAGTCAACTATTATTATCATTAAATTTGATTATTTAAAATTTTTTGAATTTTTATAATTATGTTTTGTGAAATAGTAACTAAGCATAAAACCAATAAATATATATAATTATAATAAAAATAATGTTAAATGGTTTGAAAATTTAGTAATATATTAAAATTTTTTTTTATTATAATACTCTTAATTTTTTTAATAAAAAAACTAATTAAATTTGTTAATTTTTTTTTTTTTTTTTTTATATATATATAAACTTCATATTAATTTTAAAAATAAAATTTATAAAAATTGAAAATTCCTATTTTTGGAATGATTATCTTCTGAAAAAAAAAAAAAAAAAAGAAAAAAAAGAAAAAAAGAAAAAAAAAAAAGTTAATTAATTAATATAAATTTATTATTTATTATTTAAATAATGGTTAATCAAGATTAAAATTTAAAGTACAGAAAAAAATACATATACATATTAATTTATATTTAATTTATATTTACTATATATTTAATTAATTTAATTTAATGCTTTATAAACTATTATAATAAATTATTGAAGAAATGTTACATTTAAATTATTTTCAATTGAATGGCTATAAAAATAATTTACTTTTGATTTTGTTAACTTCATTAATATAAAGTTATATTCTAGCTTAAGCTTAATAAAGTTTACTTATATTTAATTTATTAATATTTTAATTATAGTCATTTTATGAAAATGATTATGCAATGAATTAATAAATACAAGATATATTATTATATATTATCACTATTTATAATCTTTTAAAAAGACTAAAAATTTTTTTAAAAAGTAATTTTGTTAAATGATATAAACCCAATATATATAATTATAATTAAATAACACTTAAAATTAATGGTTTGATTATTAACTAATATTAAAAAATTTACTAAAAATAATAATAATAGAAAATTTTTTAATATTAGTTAATAATCAAACCATTAATTTTTAGTATATATTTCTATTCATTTTATTTTTTTTTTTTAAATTGAAACATTTATTAATTTTAGTATTTACTATTTTTTTATTTTTATTTTTATTTTTATTTTTATTTTTATTTAATTTTATTTTTTATTTTTATTTACTTTTATTTTTTATTTTTATTTAATTTTATTTTTTATTTTTATTTAATTATATTTTTTATTTTTATTTTATTTTACATTATTTTTTTATATTATTATTACATATACAAACTTTAAAAATAGAATGTAAAAATTATATAATACAATTTTTGAGATTATAACCTAAAGAGTATTCTTTTAATAATTAATTAAATGTAACATATCTGTAACAATTTTATTATTAAATTATAACAAATCATAAAACCAAAATTAAAAAATAATCAATTCTTTAAAATTGAAATAAAATCATATTAAAAATTAGCTGAAAACCGAGAGGAAATATTCAAAAAGTTCAAATATTGAAGATAGTATAAAATTATCATCAAATAAAAGCCATGCTAAAATTCTACAAGAAAATAAAAATTAAATAATGAAAATAATGATATTTTTAATTAGAAATAATTATAAAACATTAAATGAATAAAAATCACAAATAAAAATTT
Organism: Neocallimastix lanati (nom. inval.); assembly: GCA_016946835.1. NCBI lineage: Eukaryota > Fungi > Neocallimastigomycota > Neocallimastigomycetes > Neocallimastigales > Neocallimastigaceae > Neocallimastix > Neocallimastix lanati (nom. inval.). Next base: position 210,795 of record JACVTC010000148.1, read on the forward strand.
TTTTTGGAACAAAAATGTGAAAAAAAGTTTTGTTAATAAAAATATAAATAAAAAATTTAAAGTTTTAAAATTAATTAAAAATTTAAAATCTTAATAATTACAAAAAAATTATTTAAATCAAACCTTAATAATTATTAAAAAATAAATAAGGAATTTATTGAAAATAAATTGAAAAAAAACATAAAAATCTGGCTAATACAAAAGATAAAAAATTAAATTTAAAAAATAATGAAATATATAAAAACATAAATATTATAATTAAAGAGGATAACTCTGAAAATGAATCTGAAGATAACTTTAGTGATCTGGAATCTTTGGATTAAAGAAAACTAAGGAAAACCAAAGAAAAAGATAATAAATTTAATATTAAAAGGAATAATAAAACTATCGATAAACAAATAAACAAAAATAACATAATTGATAAAGAAAAAATAAAAAACAATCGAAAAAGGGATATATCATGAGAATCGATTACTCTTAAAAATATAGGCTTATCAACAAAAGAAACCCAATATTCAAGTTTAATAAAATGTACAAAAAAAGCTACATTTATAAAAAAGTTTAGTAAATGAAATATTCAACAAAAATATTAGAATTAATATTAGAATAGATAATAAACCATGTAAGGATATAACAAAAGCTGAAATAAAAACAAAATAATAATAATAATAGAACATATCAAAAAATTATTTTTCTTTAAAATATCATATTTTATATAATTAAATAATTTTTAGAGTTTTGGTATTTTATAAAAAGATTTGTAAAATATTTTTATTAATTGCTATTTTTAAGATATAATTTTTACCTGATTAAATTTAATATATTATAAATTTTATTTCTAATATTTAGATATATATATATTTATATATATATTTTTTTTATATTTATTACATTTTTATTTTTATTTATTTATTTTATTTTAACAAAAAAAAAAAAAAAAATTAAAAAAAATATCATATCAACTTTTAATTTTGTATGTTCTTATGAAAAAATATAAATATGAATTTGTAAATTAAATTATTAATTTTTATCTTTTATTATATTTTTAAGAAAAAAAATAGAATAAAAAAAAAAAAAAAAAAAATTTAAATATTGTATATTAGAATATAAATAAACATTTATTTATAACTTATTATAATAATTTAAATTTTCTAAAAGAGAAAAATAAAGAGAAATGAAAAACACACCATATATATTATATATATCTTTTGTATTCATTGGTATCATATTAAATTTTATTTATTTATATATTTATTATTTAAATAAAAAGAATATTTTATTTTTATTTATAATTATTTATTTTTTAATATTTTTATAATCATATATAAAATAAATTAATTTATATCTTTTATATTATTCTTTTATATATTTATAATTTTTTTTTTTTTTAATTTTGTAATATTAATATATATTTGTCTTATAAATAGAACTTATTAAAGGAATCTCAGTTAATATGATGGCATACTCATATTTTTCGAATAATGATTTCTTTCAATCAATAGAGGACTCCTTTAATAATCATTTCATTGAAAATAATTTGAATGTAACATTATCAATAAATTATTTTTCAATGTTAAATTCAACCCAAAATAGACAAGATCTTTTCTCGTCTATTGATTACTTACTTCAAAGGAAATCTAAAAAATATGATTTATATATTTTTGATTCATTCTTTTTAAAAGAATTATATCCACATTTTATCGATTTAAAGGAATATTTAGATAACGAATATGTGGATTATTATAATAATGAAACAATTAAATATAATTATATTTATAATGGTAAATGGGTTGGTTTAGTAAGTTAAAAATTTTAAATAAATTAAATATTAAAATAAATAAATAAATAAATATTATATATGTATATTAATATAATATAATTATATTTTATATGTTTTTATTAGCCATTATTTATAAAATTTATGGTTTTATATTCAAATGATTTTTATTTAAATAAATATAATAAAGAAATACCTAAAACATGGGATCAATTAATAGAAACAGCGCAATATATAATGGAACAAGAACGAATAGAAAATAAAAAATCGCATCTTTATGGATATAATGGATTATTTTCTGATAGTAAATATTGAAATTTTATTAAAAAAAATTTTTTTTCTTAATTTAAATAATTTAATAAATCAAAAATTATAATATTTATTTTAATTTTTTCATATTCTTATTAAATATAAAATATATTCTTATTAAATATAAAATTATATTATAAAGTAAAAGAAGGAACAATCAGTAGTATAAATTCAATTAGTCAATTTATTTATTCTTGTCGAGATGATAAGAATTCAACCGTCTATCCTTATATAAAAAGTAAAATTACAAAAAATGCATTTAATAAAATAAAAGAAATTAAAGAAAAAGTTTCAATGGGTAAATATACATATAAATATATATTTAATAATAATAATAATAATAATAATAATAATAATAATAATAATAATAATAATAATAATAATAATAATAATAATAATAATAATAATAATAATAATAATAATAATAATAATAATAATAATAATAATAATAATAATAATAATAATAATAATAATAATAATAAATTATAATAGATAATTATAATAGATAATTATAATAAATGATAAATAATACTTAATAATTATTAATTGTTAATAATAAAATAATACAAAAATTACTTTAATATAATTATTTTTTCTCATTTTTCATTTTCATAAATATATTTAACTAAATAAATCTATAATGAATTTATTTTATTATTTATTTATTTATTTATTTATTTTTAATATAAAACAAAATTTAATAATAAAATATAGATGAATTATTTAAATTAAGTGAACATCAAACAGATACTCTTTTAAATGAGAAAAATATATTATTATTTGCCGCATTTTGGAATTCCGAATTACCAAATGATAATGGTTTGTATAATGAAACTTTATTACCAGGATTAGAAGAAGGAATAAGTGGATCCACTTTATTAGGATATAATATTGGAATTAGTAAATATATTGATGATGATAAGAGAAATGCTTCGATTGAAGTATTGAAATACTTTATTGATAAAGAATTTCAAAAAGAAATAATAATAAAAAAATTTCATAAACATAGTGCAATCATGGATTTATATAAGGAAGAAGAAGTTTGTTCCATATTAGATTGTGAAATTGTAAATAATCTTCAATTTCCGATTAGACCTATGGAAGTAAACAATTACAATGAATTTGAATATCAACATAAATATTTAGAACATTTTTACGAATTTTTGTATGGAAATAAAAATGTAGATACTGTTGTTAATGATATAGAAGATATTACAAAATTTTACTATATGGATTTAGATAAAGATAATATATTTGGAATAGTAGTATTTTCAGTTATAAATATATTTGTAATTATTGTTTTTGCTTCCTTCATATTTTCTTTATTTCCACAATTTAAACAATATTATGCTATGTTTGATCTTCCTATGTGGATAAACTATATTGGAGCTTCCATGTTTATTATTTATTCAGTATTAACAAGGTTTGGAGAGCCAACTCGATTTAAATGCCATATTTTTATTCTGATGTTATTAACAGGATATACTATGCTTTATGTTCCTTCCCTTTCATTTGTCATTGTTCATTATCCGAAATGGAACAACAAGTATATGGAATGGATTAAAAATAATGAAAAGAAATTTTTATATATATCCTATGTCATTGAAGCACTCTTTATGTTATTATCAGCTATCAATCCTTCTTTCGAACCAGTAAGAGTTTATGTAGAAAGTTCTAAAAATTATTATCAATGCGAGATTGATAGAAAAAATATATTTGGATTTATCTTATTAATTATAGAAATTATATTTCATGTTGCTCTCTTTATAACAATAATTATATTTATGATTTTAGAATGGCCGATTAAACCTCTTCGTCCTTTTACGAAAAGTTTGTTAAATTTTTTAACACTTGATGGAGTAGCATTTTTTTCTCTCTTTCTTCTTCAAATGATTAGTCGTGATAACTATTATATTGAAAGTCTCTGTCCATTTACTGTACTTTTAGTATTTATCATGAAACATATTTATCTCTATATAATAAGTGTCTGGTTTGAAATTTCTACTAAAAAGAAAGCTAAAGAAGAAGAAATGGTTAATGATTTACTTAAATTTAATAATGGTGAAGGATCTACTAACATAACTGTTAATATCAATGATAAATCAAAAATCGAATCTGCAATACAAACAAATACAGATACAGTATTATCCGAAGCAACAAGGAAAGTATCAGTATCAGCGTATGCTTAAATACATATTAAAAATTTAAAAAAAAAAAAAAAAAAAATATATATATATATATATATATAAATACATATATGTATGATTATTTATATATTTATATTAATTTCTCAATTACTAAATTCTATTATTAATATTTTTTAAAATTAAATAATATAAATAATTCTTTATTATAAATTATTAAAAAAAGTTTTATATATAATAATTAATTTTTACTGATAAATAAATATAAAAAAAAATAATTTTTTTTTATTTAAAATTTTATTATTTTAATTATATATATACATTTATTATCCATAAGTTATTAATATAAAATAATTTTTGTAGAATTATATAATGTTATTTTATGAAATATATTGATATTATACATTGACTCTTAAAAAAATTACATTTAAAAAGTAATCATCATAAAAAATCATATATAGTTTTAATTACTTTATGTAAATAAAATAAAAAATTAAAGTAAATTATTAGTAAACCATTATTTAAATAATAATAATAATAATAATAATAATAATAATAATAATAATAATAATAATAATAATAATAATAATAATAATAATAATAATAATAATAATAATAATAATAATAATAAATAATAAAAAAGAAATGAAAATCACTCCACCATTTTTGAACATTTCTTCATCTACTTTAATTGTTTTTATGAAAAAATTTGTTAATAAAAAAAACTACAGAACTAAAAAATAATATCATTTAGTTTAATATTAATATTAATAATATAGATATATTATAAATTTATCCAACAAATAATAATATAAATATTTTTATTTATTATAAAAAATAAATTTTAAAGATTTAAAAAGTAATATATATATATTATTTATATTATATATAAATAATATATATATATAATATAATTTTATATTTAAAATATATATATATAATTAAATATATATATTTAATGGTATAAACATAAATTATTCAGAAGAAAAGAAAAATAAAAATAAAATAAAATAAAATAAAATAAATAAATAAATAAGTAAATAAATAAATAAATAAATAAATAAATTTTAGAAGGTAAAAATGGGTTTTATGATAAATGTTTATTATTATGTATTAATAACTAACCTCAGATTTACAATTAAAGTAAAACCAGTTCTATTTATACAAGAACTGTGGCTAAATTTAGATACATGTTAATTTATTTAATTAATGTATTACATAATATGATTCGTATATTCATATTAATTTAATCTAATTTAACATTTATTTTTATATCGTAAATTTCTACTTCTAACAATAAATAAATTTTTAAATGTAAATAATATATATACATATATATATATATATATATTTATATTTGTATTTATATGGATGTTTTTTTTTTTTTTTTTTTTTTTTTTTTTCATCATTTATTTAACCTGATTTACAACTAGAATTACGAATATGATGTTTTAAAACATCAGACCTATAGAATCCTTTTTTACAAACTTTACAAATATATGGCTTTTCACCGGTGTGAATTCTTCTGTGCCGAATTAAATCATATTTTCTTTTAAATAAATATTTACAAAATTCACATTTAAATGAACGAGGTTCATAAAATTCTCCAAATCTATAGTTTGACCATTTTTCAATTTTTTCTTTATTTCTTTTATCATCGATATTATTATTATTTTCATGTTTATTTTTATAATCATTTATATTGATCTTTTCTTTCATAGTATCCGAATTTGAATTCAATACTATATTATTATCTGTATTATTTTTTGAAATTATATTATTAAAGTTCTTTGATGATACATTAGTGTTAGTGGAAGAGCAACTAGTTATAAATGTAAATATTGATTTTTGTATATCCTTATTAGTTCCATTATTAATAATTTCGTTATTGTTTATATTATTAATTTTATTATCATTATTTTTATTAATACATTTGGATTTATCTAATGATTTACTATTCTGGTTATTATTATTTAATTCATTATGTAAATTCATTAAATTCTCTTGAATTGTATCCCTTAAATTATATCTTCTTGTTTTTATTTTCGTATTTAGATGTTTATCATTAATTTCATATTCATTTCTATTATTAATATTTAGTTTTTTTAATAATTCTTCACTAATTTTTTTATTATTTCTATCAAAATTTATTCTATTTAAAGAATTCTCATTTATAATTTTTATAGCTGTTTTTTTATCCATATTAGTATAACTCTTATTGCTTTTAAATTCTTTAATTTCTTTTATCACATGATTTCTTAATGATTCAATATAATTTTTAATCTCTTGCTTATGGTAAATATTACTTTTTTTAACTTTAATCATTAAAGTATTACATATTATCAAACATATTCGTTGATATACTATTGAATATTTAGAAGTTTCTATTTTATTTATTGATATCTCTATTTCTTTTTTTTTTATTTTGCTATTACTATTACGAGAGTTAATTAATAAATTTATATTATCAAATAAATCATTAAATATTTTTATATTTTTTGTGTTTATTTCATTTTTAATTATTAAATTTTGGATATTATTAATAGTGATATTAAAAGAATTATTTAAATATCTATCAATTAATAACATAATTTGAGATATACAACTTAATCCATTTTCAAACATTAAAGAAATAAAAATATCACAATTTTCATTTACAAGATAATTTATAGAAAATGGTTTTGCCTTATTTCTTATCATATTAACCATATCAATAATTAATTTTTTATTTAAATGAAATTTATTACTAATTATATCTAATTCTTCCAAAATCTTTATTGTACTTTTTACGGTATTATTATAAAAATTTAAATATTTTAAAAGTGTGATATGTTCATTTCGACAATGTACTGTCTCAACTTTATTAAAACCATTGTTAGTATTTGTTTTAAAATTGTTTTCATAAAGTAAAAAAGGTTTATATTTATAACTAATTTCATTATCTTTTAAATAATTAGAAATTTCATTATTAAAATTATTTGGATGTAATAAGGAATAACTATTCATATTTCCATTAATTTTTTGATATTCATTATTTTTTATATAACAAATAGGGTTATTCAATGATATTAATGAGCTATCATTATTTATATCATTGCTTAAATTATTGTTAAATGTTGTATTATTTTTTGCACATATATTTTGGGGATAATGATTTAGATCTAGTTCAAAATTTTCATAATTATCCTTTAATAAATTATTTTCTTTATAATTTATTAAAGAAGGAATATAATTATTAATTTCTGAAGTACCTTCAAAATTACTAATTAATTCATTTGTATTTAATTCATAAGTAGGAAATTCTAATGAATTATTAAACTTTGTTAATTTATTTGGTTGATATTGTGGTATTTCATTGTTTTCTATTGGATAAATATTATTAGTATATTCAAGTTTATTTGGCCATAATGTTTTTGATAAAGTGGGTATAATTATGGAACTAGCTTGATTTATATATAAAGAACTTGATTTATTGGGTTTTATTTTTGTGTTAATTTTATTTGTACATAAAGAACTTGATATATTTGGTATAATATTAGGATTAATTATATTTGTATACAATGTATTGGTAAATCTGGGTATAATTTTATAATTAACTTCGTTTGAATGATCTATTTTAGAATGATTGGTCATTGAATTAGATTTAAATAATAAATTAGAACTTGACTCCATTGATAAACCATTCATTACTGAGTAATTATTTTTTTTATTAGAAGAATTTAGTACAAAATTTTTTTTAAATATTTTAAATTTTTGTTTTTCATTTTTATCATCATCAGCTAATTTTGAATTGCTCTTCTCCAACAAACTTTTCTCATTTTCATTAAAAACAGAGGATATATTTGATGTTATTTCAGGTATTGCTACTCCTAAATTTCTATCATAATGAAATGAATTAGCTTCCATATTACATTTATTAGAATAAAGATGTTCTTTACATAATTTAATATATTCAGATTGATTAATACAATTTGAGGGAACTGAATTTTTATATTTATATAAATTGGTATTATTTTTAATATTACTATAATAAATATATTGTGTTACATTATTATTTAAAATTGTATTATTTTGTGTTATCTCATATAATTTATTATTATCAGTACTATCATTATTATTATTATTATTATTATTATTATCATTTATATTATTTATTATTGATTTCATATTTTATCTCAAATAAAATTAATATATTTAAAATCATGTATCAATTATAATTTTTCTTTAAAAAAAAAAAAAATAAAATAAAATTCAGAATATAAAAGTTTTCTAATTTTCAATAAAAAGTTATTTCAAAAAAATAAAAAAATTAACATTCGCCATATTTAATTTTTAAAATATTTCTTAAACTATGTTTAATAATAAATATTTATTATTGTAAATTAATTTAAAAATTTCTTATGAAAATTATATATATTTTAATTATTTTAATTATAATTATATATTTTTTAAATAAATAATAAATAATAAATAATAAATAATAAATATTTAATTCTTAGATATTATTTATTAATATTATTTATACTTTATATATTATTCATTATTTAAATAAATATATATTAAATAAGTAATAAATAATAAGAAAATTAAATATAAATAATTAATAAATATTTTAATAAATATATTTAATTTTTTAAATAATAAAAAATAAAAAAAATTTTCATAATTTTATATACTAATTATTCAGATTTAATAAAAAAAAAAAAAAAAATATTATTATTATTTAAGAAATAATTTTGTTGAATTATGGTTTAAATGTTTAATTTAAATAACATAAGTATTAATTTATAATTAATAATTAAAAAAATAATTACCAGATGAAAAGGTCTTTAAAATTCTTAAATTTTAAAAATATCTTAAATAATTTTTTTTTTTTTTTTTTTTTTTTTTTTTTGTATTGTATAATTATTTAAAAAATTTTGACATTATAATTACAATTATGTTTTTATTAATATTTTATTCCACATTATTCTAATTATTATTTTAAAACTTAACTTATTGTAATACGCTACATTGCAAATGAGACATTTGAATACAATACCATCTAAAATAATTAGATTAATTAGATATTAATAATTATTTATTTTTTTTTTTTTTTTTTTCTTTTTTCTTTTTTTTTTTTTTTTTAATATTAATATTATAAATAATTGTTTATTTTTTTATATTAGTATTTGAATTTTTTATTTTTTTTTATAAATATTATAAACAATTGTTTATTATTTTATATTAATATTAGAGATTTTTAATAATATTATTTTTTTTTTTTATATTAAAGATTTTTTTTTTTTTAAAAAAAAGTTTAACTATCGAAATAATTATACAGTGTTCATTGTATTTATTAATATATATATAGTTCTAAACTAACTTTTATGGTTAAATAAAAAATTTTTGAAATAATTATGACAAACTTTTTACAATATATAAATATTATAGACTTTGGTATAAATATAATTATTAAAAAGTTTTAACCAATAAATATATAATTTTAAATATATAGAATAAAACATTTATTCATACACAATATTTAAAATTATTTAAATATATATTTTATTTATAAAATTATATAAAAATTAATTTATACAAATTGAATATTAATAATTATAAAAATATTATTTTAAATAACAATTATTTTATTATTATTTAATAAAATAATAATTTATAAAAAAATTAATATTCGTTTAATTTACTTATTTATTTATATTATTTTATTACATGATAATGTTTTATTAATATTCTTTATTTTTATTATTATTGTTATTTATAAATGCATAAAATTTTAGATAATACTCTTATATATAATAACGTAATTTATATGTTAAAAATAAAAAAATTTATTTTTTAATAATTAGTCTGAGAATTTGATAACAGGTTTAATAAGGTCAGCTGGTTTATCTTTCATAATTTGTAATGCTTTTGGAACTTCTTCCCAACCGTTATATACGTGAGTACTTAATGGTGAGAGATCGAGACGACCAGCCACAACTAGGGAAGCAAGCTTTTCCATTCTAAGTCTACCACCTGGCATAAGACCACCTCGGATATCCTTATGACCCATACCAACACCCCATTCTACACGAGGAATGGTAACGAATTCGCCGGAACCAAGATAATTAACATTACCAATCTTACCTCCTGGTTTAAGACATTTAATAGCAGATTCGAAAGTTTTTACCGTACCTCCAGCAATACATACACGATCGACACCTTTGCCATCAGTTAATTTCATAACTTGTTCTTCAATAGTTCCATTCTTGTATGAAATAAAATCGGTAGCACCATATTTTCTAGCAACATCTTGACAAACTTTACGAGTTCCAACACAAATAATACGTGAAGCACCTCTAAGAGAAGCACCAGCAACAGACATAAGACCAACTGGACCAATACCAATTTGAAGAACAACATCACCAAATTGAATATCAGCAAGTTCAACAGCATGAAAACCTGTTGGAACCATATCTGAAAGCATACAAGCATCTACAGTATTAATAGAGGAAGGTAAATGAGCAAGATTACCATCAGCATCATTGACATGGAAATATTCAGAGAATACCCCATCCTTAATGTTAGAGAATTTCCAACCAGCAAGCATGCCATGTGAATGCATCGAATAACCAGCTTGAGCTTCTAAAGAATTCCAATCAGGAGTAATAGCTGGAACAATAACTCTATCCCCTGGTTTGAAATCTTTGACTTCAGAACCAACTTCAACTACTTCAGCACAACATTCATGACCTAAAATCATATCATGACGATCTCCAATAGCTCCTTCCCATACAGTATGAACATCCGAAGTACATACCGCAATGGCTAATGGTTTACAAATAGCATCCATTGGCCCACATTTGGGTTTTTCTTTTTCAACCCAACCAGGTTCACCAATTTTGACCATAGCATAACCTTTCATCTTGTCTATATATATTTATATATTTCTTGATAAGTTTAATTTAATTAAATATAAAAAATTTTTAAAAAAAAAAAAAAAAGTTTATTGTTAAAAAATTTTTAATACCTTAATGTTTGATATATAACTATTGATAATTGAATAGGACTTAATAAAAATATAATGTTTAAAAAAAAATGCTTTTTTTTAGGTCAAAACTAATGTTTTTATATACTTTTATTTTTTTTTTATTTTGACAATTTACACTTTACATTAAAAAGAATATTATCTTTTTTTTTTTATTTGTTAATAATATTTTTAACTAAGATGGCAAAATCAAATCCGTTTAAATATTAATATGTATAATTAAATATTATTTACTGTTAAACTTTATTTTTTATATTTAAATATTATTAATAATATATAACTAAAAAATATATGTATATTTGTTTATTTAACATTTTATATCATTTTATGGTTTTCTCTCATTTCCTTTTCTTATATATTTTTAACGTAAATAAATGTAAATTAAAATAATAATAAAAAATTTTACATATATATATATATATATAAACCTTTTTCCAAAATCCTATAAATTCATTCGATTATCTATCCTGAATTCGCCTTTAAAATTTATCCGATAGGTAAATTTTTTTTTTCAACCTATTTTTTTAAAATTTTTTTTGTATTTTATAAAAATTTTTTATTATAATTGTTTGTTTATTTATTTATTTATTTATTTATTTATTTATTTATTTATTTATTATTTATTTATTTATTTATTTATTTATTTATTTATTTATTTATTTATTTATTTATTTATTTATTTATTTATTTATTTATTTATTTATTTATTTACTTCTATTAAATATTCAATATTTTCTTAAGGTTTTAATTAATTAAATATAAATATGATAAATATATAATATTGAATTTTTAATTATAATTAAAGTTTGTAGATTTTTAATTAAAAAAATATTTAATTAAAAAAATAAATGTTTTTTTTTTTCCTCTTCCGTTAATAATTTTCAATCAGTAATAAATAATTATTAATAATCTTTATACAATCATAAATTATAAAATAAAAAAGATGATAAAACTGAAACAAATAATAAATTCATTGTTAACATATTTTTTAATTTTTAAAAGATTTTTTAATAATCCATAAAATAAATTATTACTTTAATTTCAATAAATGTAGAATAAATTAATGTATTGTAATTTATATATTATTATAAATTATATTAATATAAAATAAATTTTTATCAGTTTATTATATCATTAATAAATAATAATTTACGTTTTTTTTTTTTTTTTGGTCTTTAAATTTTTATTTTAGTTTTCTTAAAAAAATTTTTTTTTTCCTATCCCGTTAATTATAATTATTTTATTCCTAATTGGATGGCGTAAAATTGAAAGAATTCCATGATTAGCATAGTATGTAAAAAAAAAAAAAAAAAAAAGCTTCTTTTAAGAATAATTAATAACTTTTAAATTTTTATTTGATTTTTTTTGATTCATTCATAAATAACATTTATTGATATTTTATAAAATGACATAAATTATATTAATTGAAAATTTAAATAATAATAATAATAATAATAATAATTATAATAAATTTTAAATTTACTTAAATAATATTAAAAGAAAATTCCATTTAAAAAGAACAGTGAATAAATCCAGACGATTAATACTCTAAATATATAAATTTTGTATTTTTAAAAAAAAATAATGATAATAACTAAAAAAAAAAAAATAAATAAATAAATAAACAAAAAATAAATAAAAAAATATATTATATAAATTAAAAACATTAAGTAATAAAATTTATTTATTAATTGGTTAAATATTTTATTAATCAATCGGTATTGATACTAAATAATTATAAATTATATTTTTATTAATAATTATAAGAAAAAGTTAATTCAAAATAAATTAAAGTTGTAAATAAACAATTTAAAAAATAAATAATTATGTATAATTGAAATTTAAATGAATATATAATAATTACATAAGCATATTAATTTTTAGTTCAAAATTTTTATTTATATAGAGTCACCTTTCCGTATCTATTTTGTATATAAAACTCTAATAATTCTGAATATTAATAATTGATTTAATTTTTTGTTGTTGTTAAGATTTTATATAATTAGATTTTATTGTTATTAGTATTATAATTCATTGTTATAATTAATAAATTAATAAGAATATCCTTATAAATAAAGTTAATATCAATTAAATTTTTGAATTTTAAATACAAAAGTACTATTAATACTAACATTTAATATGAAGTTAAAATTATAGAAAATATAATTTAAATAATATTTTTTAAAGAAAATAGTTTAAAATAATGTCAATTATATATAATTGACATATATAAAATAATAAATTTTGGTTTGATTAATAAGATTTTTTTAACTATCTAAATAATGATTTATATTCATTTTTAAATTAAATAAAATAGAATTAATTATAATTTTTTTATAATTAGTATTTCACAAGATATTAATTGAAGTAAAATTTTTTTATTTTAATATAATATAATATAATATTATATAATAAAATAAAATAAAACAAAATAAATAGTAGAAATATGAATATAAAATACAGATTAAATAAAATAAAATAAAATAAAATAAAATAAAATAAAATAAATAGTAGAATATAAATATAAAGTACAGATTGAATAAAATAAAATAAAATAAAATAAAATAAAATAAAATAAAATAAAATAAAATAAAATAAAATAAAATAAAATAAAATAAAATTAAATAAAATAAAATAAAATAAAATAAATAATAGAATATGTATATAAAGTACAGATTAAATAAAATAAAATAAAATAAATAGTAGAATATAAATATAAAGTACAGATTGAATAAAATAAAATAAAATAAAATAAAATAAAATAAAATAAAATAAAATAAAATAAAATAAAATAAAATAAAATAAAATAAAATAAAATAAAATAAAATAAATAGTAGAATATAAATATAAAGTACAGATTGAATAAAATAAAATAAAATAAAATAAAATAAAATAAAATAAAATAAAATAAATAGTAGAATATAAATATAAAGTACAGATTGAATAAAATAAAATAAAATAAAATAAAATAAAATAAAATAAAATAAAATAAAATAAAATAAAATAAAATAAAATAAAATAAAATAAAATAAAATTAAATAAAATAAAATAAAATAAAATAAATAATAGAATATGTATATAAAGTACAGATTAAATAAAATAAAATAAAATAAATAGTAGAATATAAATATAAAGTACAGATTGAATAAAATAAAATAAAATAAAATAAAATAAAATAAAATAAAATAAAATAAAATAAAATAAAATAAAATAAAATAAAATAAAATAAAATAAAATAAATAGTAGAATATAAATATAAAGTACAGATTGAATAAAATAAAATAAAATAAAATAAAATAAAATAAAATAAAATAAATAGTAGAATATAAATATAAAGTACAGATTGAATAAAATAAAATAAAATAAATAGTAGAATATAAATATAAAGTACAGATTGAATAAAATAAAATAAAATAAAATAAAATAAAATAAAATAAATAGTAGAATATAAATATAAAGTACAGATTGAATAAAATAAAATAAAATAAAATAAAATAAAATAAAATAAAATAAAATAAAATAAATAGTAGAATATAAATATAAAGTACAGATTGAATAAAATAAAATAAAATAAAATAAAATAAAATAAAATAAAATAAAATAAAATAAAATAAAATAAAATAAAATAAAATAAAATAAAATAAAATAAAATAAAATAAAATAAAATAAAATAAAATAAAATAAAATAAAATAAAATAAAATAAAATAAAATAAAATAAAATAAAATAAAATAAAATAAAATAAAATAAAATAAATGGTAGAAAATTTAATATAAAGTACAGATTGAATAAAATGAAATGAAATAAAATAAAATAAAATAAAATAAATAGTAGAATATAAATATAAAGTACAGATTGAATAAAATAAAATAAAATAAAATAAAATAAAATAAAATAAAATAAAATAAAATAAATAGTAGAATATAAATATAAAGTACAGATTGAATAAAATAAAATAAAATAAAATAAAATAAAATAAAATAAAATAAAATAAATGGTAGAAAATTTAATATAAAGTACAGATTGAATAAAATGAAATGAAATAAAATAAAATAAAATAAAATAAATAGTAGAATATAAATATAAAGTACAGATTGAATAAAATAAAATAAAATAAAATAAAATAAAATAAAATAAAATAAATAGTAGAATATAAATATAAAGTACAGATTGAATAAAATAAAATAAAATAAAATAAAATAAAATAAAATAAAATAAAATAAAATAAATAGTAGAATATAAATATAAAGTACAGATTGAATAAAATAAAATAAAATAAAATAAAATAAAATAAAATAAAATAAAATAAAATAAAATAAAATAAAATAAAATAAAATAAAATAAAATAAAATAAAATAAAATAAAATAAAATAAATAGTAGAATATAAATATAAAGTACAGATTGAATAAAATAAAATAAAATAAAATAAAATAAAATAAAATAAAATAAAATAAAATAAAATAAAATAAAATAAAATAAAATAAAATAAAATAAAATAAAATAAAATAAAATAAAATAAAATAAAATAAATAGTAGAATATAAATATAAAGTACAGATTGAATAAAATAAAATAAAATAAAATAAAATAAAATAAAATAAAATAAAATAAAATAAAATAAAATAAAATAAAATAAAATAAAATAAAATAAAATAAAATAAAATAAAATAAAATAAAATAAAATAAAATAAATAAAATAAAATAAAATAAAATAAAATAAAATAAAATAAAATAAAATAAAATAAAATAAAATAAAATAAAATAAAATAAAATAAAATAAAATAAAATAAAATAAAATAAAATAAAATAAAATAAAATAAAATAAAATAAAATAAAATAAAATAAAATAAAATAAAATAAAATAAAATAAAATAAAATAAAATAAAATAAAATAAAATAAAATAAAATAAAATAAAATAAAATAAAATAAAATAAAATAAAATAAAATAAAATAAATAAAATAAAATAAAATAAATAAATAAAATAAATAAATAAAATAAAATAAAATAAATAAAATAATGGTAGAAAATTTAATATAAAGAACAGATTGAATAAAATGAAATGAAATAAAATAAATAGTTGAGTTAAAAATGTAAAGTACAAATCGAATTAAATAAAATAAAATAAAAAAATAAAATAAAATAAAATAAAAGTTTATATTTTATTTTAAAATTTTTTTTTCTTATTTATATATTTTTTTTTTTTTTCATAAATTCTAACTCGTATATAATTTTATAATTATTAAAATAAATAAAAAATATTAAGTAATAAATAATAAATAATAATAATAATAAAAATAATAATAATAATAATAATAATAATAATAATAATAATAATAATAATAATAATAATAATAATAATAATAATAATAATAATAATAATAATAATAGAAAAGTTATTAATTTATCTTTTATCTATATTTTTTTTCTATTTTTTTATTTTATTAATATTAATTGTTTTATTTTTTTATTTTTATTTTTTTTTTTTTTTTTTTTTGAAGTATATGTGTAATTAAAGATTATTAATTCTAATGAAATTTATATCATTTTCCATTGATTATTTATGTTTATTCTAATGAAAATTACCTTATATCTCAATGAATACTATTAATTTATATTGTTATATTTAATCAAAATCAAATAAAAAGGTTTTCTTTATTTTTTAATTGTAAATAAATCGAATTATTTATTCTATACTTTTATGTAATATATATTTTTTATTAATCTATTAATTTATAATACTGAAATATTTGTTATTACCTTTTACAAATATATAAAATTGTTATTAATTTATGTAATTTTCAATCTAAAATTGTAAAAAGCTAAAGTGAATTGAGTTTTTTTTTTTTTTTTTTTTTTTTTTTTAAATTATTTGTAATAATTAATTTACTTGTTTTTTATAAATTGGTAATAAAGCCCAAGTATTTTTTTTATAAACGTCGAATCCAGTTTTTCTTGATTGACGTTTATCAGCTAGAGGAATCGATATAAATAAAAATAGTAAGGTATTGGCAACTGTACCAATAATGGTAAGTATTTTATTATGATAGGATATGCCCATTAAAAAGATAGCCCACCAAAATAATATTTCACCGAGGTAGTTAGGATGTCTTGAATATTTCCATATACCGTTTCTAATAAATGGTGTGTTTTTATTCTTTCTATAATTTTGCATTTGTATATCTGCAACTAATTCCAAAGTAATTGCAACTATAGATAGTATGAAAGATATAACTAATAAAATAACATTTGGATTTCCTTTATTCAATATAAAAGGTAACATGCATAGATATACTACTACAGTAGGAAATAAATGAATTCCTAAAAAATTGACAATAGGATAAAATATTTTAGTTTTTTCTTTTAATAATCGATATCTCCAATCTTCATATTTTAAACTTGTAAATGTGTACATGCAATTTGCTGTTAATCTTATACCCCAGAACATAATACTTATAAAAAAGAAAATATAATAATTTGAAAATTTATTCATAATAGCTATATAGGTAACAACTATCATTGGATAGACACTCCAATAGGCATCATACATACTTGAAGTTTTAAATATTAAACTACAGATGAATACAAATATTGTTGATATGACATCTGCAATTAATATATTTAACCATAATTCATATGATAAGTATATAAAAAGAATGATTGATAATATGGTAACTATTAGATATACAATTAAATTTAACAAATATCCAATTGTTCTTTGATTCATTTTATGATATAATATCTATTACTATTTTTATTTATAATTTTGCAAAAAAAATTATATATGTATATATATTTTTTAAATTATCTAATTATTAATTTTTATTTTTTTAAAAAAAAAAATTATTTAATTTTATTAATATAATTATTATTTTAATTTTATATTATTGTTTAATAAATATTTATTATTTTATTTTTCTTCTTCTTCTTTTATTATTATTATTATTATTATTATATCATTAATAATATTATTATTTTTGAATAAATTTTGGGGTTTTATATATAATTTATATGGGTATAAAGTATCATATGTTTTTTTTTTTTTTTTTTTATTTTTAATATTATGATATATTCCTAACCTTTAGAACTTTTATTAATGAAATTTTAAATGAAATTTAATTATTATTATTGTTGTTAAATATTATATAAATTTTCCGACTTATTATTTTAATTTATAATAATGTATTAATTTCTATTTATTTTTAATAGTTTTGATATTATTGTATTTATTATGACTACATGAAAATTTAATTTATGATCTAATGAATCATTAAAACTTTAATATTATCAAAATTTTTTTTTATATAATTCAAACATTAAGTATTTAAAGCTCCTTAAAAATTAAATATTATTAAATGGAAAAACAGGTATTATTAACTGTAAATAAAAAATTAATATATTTATTTATTCTCATTGAATTAGTAATGGAATGAATAATCATAAAAAAATTTAAAATCTGTTAATATGAAAGATATATTTTTATCTGTATATTTAATAAATTAATTATAATCAAACGAAGCATAAATATAATTTTTTTTTTTTTAAAGATATTTCATACTAAAAAAGATTTTTTATATTAAATTTTAACTGAATATATATTTATATATATATATATTTTTTTTTAATTAATTAATTAAATTTTTATAATTGAAACTATAAATTAGAATTATTATTATATTTTTCCTATTTTTTTTTTTTTTTTTTTTTTTAATTATGATTAAATGAAAAAAGATTATCTGAATTCTGTCTCAATTATTATTAGTTAAAATTATTCTTAATTAAAAATGCATAATTGTTTAAAATTTTAAAATAGTATTTAAAAATTTAAAAATATTTATTAAAAAATATCTTTATCATTAAATATTTCTAAATAATTATTTTATTATTATTTTTATTTTAATATTTTTATTAATAAATCTTATATCGATATAATTAATTTTATTAGTATTATAAAATAAACTTTCTATTAAATATTTTTATATCTTTATTAACAACTTTTATACTATAAAACAAAAATCTTTTATTACAATGTATAATAAAAATAAAAATAAAAAAAAAAAAAATTAAATATTTTTATTAATATCTTTTATATCTATATCATTAAATTTATGAATACTCTAAAATTAATAAACATAAAAGTTTAAAAAAATTTTTTTTTTCTTTATATTTTTAAAACACATAATCTTATTTTAATTTTTAAATTTTTTTTTTTTTTTATTTTAATTGTACTTTATTTTATTTTAAATATTTTTTGAAGATTTCAAAAATATTTTATTTATATATATATATATTTTAAAGATATATAAAACATTTAATTCTAATTTTTTATTAATGTAAAGGATACTTTTTTTTTTTTAAAGAATTTTATTTAACAAATATTTTAAGAATAATTTTTTTTATATTTTTAAGATATATAAACCTATATAATTTTTAAATTTTTATTTCTTGTATTTTATATTTTAAATACTTTTTATAGATTTCAGAATATTTTATATTTGTTAAATATATATATTAATTAATTTAAAAAATATATTTTATTTTTAAAGAATATTTTTTTATTTTTTTTTTTTAAAATAAATATAAAAAAAAAAAAAGATTAATATAAAAATAAAAAAATTTTTAACCCTAATTTGATATTATTTATTAAAATTATTTACTTGTTAATTTATTAAATAAATTATTTATTGAATTTTTAGAAAGACACATTTTCTGAAATGTAACTTTCTTTTACAGCTAAATAAAGATAAAAAATTATTAATTAAAAAAAAAATAAAATAAATAATTTTTTTGTGGGATTATTACTATAATGTATTGAATATTAAAAATAATATTGATTACTAAAATAAATAATTTTTCTTTTTTAAACAAAAGTTTTCTATTAAAATGTATAATAAAAAATAATAAAATCTGTACTGAATTTCATAAGTTACATTTTGGAAAATGTGGCGTTTCAAATTTTTAATATATAAATTAGTAAATAAATAATTTTAATAAGTAATATTAAATTAGAATTGAAGATTTTTTTTTTATTTGTATAATTTTTTTTTTTTTTTTTTTATATTTGTTTTAAAAT
Organism: Neocallimastix lanati (nom. inval.); assembly: GCA_016946835.1. Taxonomy (NCBI): domain Eukaryota; kingdom Fungi; phylum Neocallimastigomycota; class Neocallimastigomycetes; order Neocallimastigales; family Neocallimastigaceae; genus Neocallimastix; species Neocallimastix lanati (nom. inval.). The sequence continues at coordinate 231,126 of JACVTC010000148.1, forward strand.
AATATTCTTTAAAAAATTTATATTTTTGAAATTTTCATTATATAAATATATATATATAAAAATAAAATATTCTTGAAATTAATAAAAACTATTTAAAAAAAAAAAAAATTAAATTTTAAAAAGGCTTAAAAATGTGGCATACTTTAAAAAAACCGTTTATATAAATATGGCTTAAATTATATTAAATAAATAAATAAATATTAATAAATAATAAAATAATATTTAATAATATTTAATTTTAAAGATATATTTTAATATTTAATTTATTTATATTTATTATTTATAATTATTTAAAAAATATTATAAATGTGGTGCGTTAAATTTCGTATTACATTTTTATTTATAAGTCATGCTCCGAAATGCAACGCTCCAAAAATTCAGCCTCAGAAAGAATAAAAACATTCCATTTATTAGAAATGGTATATGGAAATATTCAAGATATCCTAACTACCTCTGTGAAATGTTATTTTGACGGGCTTTCTTTTTAATGGGCATATCTTATCATAATAAAATACTTACCATTATTGGTACAGCCAATATATAAATAAAGTATTCTTAAAAAATAAAACATTCTTAAGGAATAAGTATTTAAATAAAAGTTTTAGAAAAAAATTTTTTTAATTTTAACCTTCATGTTTATTAATTTTGAAGTATTCGAAAAAATTAATGATATGAATATAAAAGTTGTTAATAAAAATATAAAAATAAAAATATTTAATAGAAAATTTGTTTTATAGCTTCATAAAATTAATGATATAGATAATAAATTTATTAATAAAAATATTAAAATAATAATAATAATAAAATAATTATTTAGAAATATTAATGATAAAGATATATTTTAAGAATTTCTTGCGTTTCGCAATCGTGCATTTCTCAATGTGGCGTATTTTTGTATGTGTATTGTTTTTTAATAATCAAATAAAACATAATTAAATAAATAATAATTAAATAAATAATAATTAAATAAATAATAAATATTCTTTTTTTATATATATAATTTATTAATATTCAATTATAAAAATAATTTTTTATAATTCTTTTTTAATAGAATATATTATTATTTCTTTTTAATAATAATTATTTATATATTTATTTATGATTGTATAGAATATCTTAAAAATGTATGGCTTTATTAAATAAATTTATTATACGCCACATTGCGAAATGCACGATTGCGAAATGTACGATCCCTATATTTTGATATATATATTTGTTCTTTTTAAATTTAATTTTTAAAAAATATTTATAAATTTTAAACAAAATAATTTTTGCTATTAATAAAAATATATATATATATATATATTTTTTTTTTTTTTTTTTCTTGACAGAATTCTGATTATCTTTTTCATTTGATAATTACTCTGTCATTTATTACAAATCAGTATTTATATTATTTAAATTACATTTAAAAAATATTTAAACTATAATTTAATAATATCATTTTTAGATCTTCCATTTTCAATTAATTTGGATTTCATAATTTTATATTTTTCAAATAAAATAATGATTTCATTAGTTCTTCCTAATTCTTTTTTTTTTCTCAAATTCCTGCACATTTCCTTTTATAATCATTATAAAATAACGATACGTCTTACTTTAATACATACAATAATTTATAAAAAGAAGTTTTATATTTGAATATAAGTTATTTAAATAATTATTGAAAAGATTCTAATACATTATTTGTTTTATATTCTATATTGTTATAATAATTCCAATTTTTATATATTTTTTAAATTTTTTTTTTCTTTCTTTAAAAAAGATTTTTCCAAATATAGGACATTATTATTTGTTTCATACCTAATTTTACAACAAATATCGATCATATATTCAGGATCTACAAAAGATAAATTTGAAATTACTTTATAATAAATATATATATTATTATATTTTTACTTAATTTTAATATAATTTTTTTTTTTTAAATTCAAATGCTCTTTTATAGTAATACCAAATTTAATATTTAATATTTATATATTAGGAAATATTTTTTTTCTGATACATTAAATATGTCTTTTTCGAAATTACAATGAAAATTTATTGGAGTAGCAACATTTATTAGGGTTTTTCTTATTTCTTCAAATAATATATATATATATATATAAAAGAAGTAGTATAAAAACTATTTAAATATATAATATAAATTTGAGTAATGAACACTTGATAACAAAATTTGGGTGTAATGTAAAAAGTACCATCTACAAATATATCTTCATTATATTTCATAAATAATTTTGCTTTGAATGGGGATTAGGAAGATTATTAAATTAGGATTTTTGAATATCATAAAATTCTCATTTCTTACTGTTTTATAATATTTTGATTCATTAGAAATTTCATTAAATGTTTTTACATCCGGAGGTAGTTATTTTATTTATATTTCTTGTTATATGGGATTTAATTCAGGATATATCAATCCCATTTCTTATGAAATTTTATTAAATATACGTTTTGGTATTATACCTAAAGAAATTGAACTTTTTATGTATAATATGTTATTTAAAATTTTTTCCCATCATTATTTAAAGTCGTATAAAAATATAAATAATACCATTTTATCAGAAAATATTAATTCAATATGATTAAGTGTATTGAATAGTTTTTTGAATGAATCAGGCATAACTATTGTTGAAGATACTTTGATAGTTTTATGTATATTTCAACAAATGTACTGAAGACATTAGTTATTATAAACATTGGTCGTAAGTTAGCGCCTTCTCAAGCAATTAAGTATCATTACAATAATCAATAAAACATTATTCATCAAATTAATAGAGCCAACTTCTCCTGTTCCATCTACTACATCTAACTTCACTACAATTAATATAATGCCTATCTCACTTACAAATAATTATATATCTAAATATTTTAAATATGCTTTGATATACAATTCCAATTAAAATCAATGTCTTAATTTATAGTTAAGTATTCAATAGGCCAAAATTACTCTAATTCTTTTCCAACCATGAGAACCATAAATGATTAATCCTTAAGTATGGTGTAGTTTATTATGTTATTTAAAGGGATAATAGTTTATGTTTCAGTTTTTTTTTTTTATTATAATTTATTAAAATAGTATTAAGTTAATAAAATAATAAAATTAAAAATTAAATATAAATTTATAAAAGAAATAAAAAAAATAAATATGAGCAAAATATTAAAATAAAAATAAAATAAATAAAAGAAATCTATTAATAAAATAGAAAGTATATCAAATAATTTGTTATAAATATTATAAATTAAAAGCATTTAGAAAGATAAAGTTGAGTATTTAAATAAATATTTATTTATTACATATATTATAGTTAATATAAATAATATCTTTAAAATATATATTCATTTCTTTCTAAATAATGTAAAGAAAATTACATAGATTCAATATCTAATCAATATTTATTAGTAAAAGATTGTTAATACAAATTCTCCTTAATAAAAAAAATTGATATTTTCTTTAATTATTATTAATTAATAATATTGGACAATATTTTTACTTTTAGTAATATAATTATTTAATTTTATTTTAAAATTTATTTATTTTAATTTTTAATTTTTTATTTAAAAAAAAAAAAAAATTAATTTTAGAATATTTATGGTCTCAATAAATATAGTTATGCATTTTTTTTATACTAAAAAGTAAATCAATTGATTTTGAACACTAGTTTTTGTATCAAATATATATTGAATTTATATATTTTTATTATACATTATTTCATACCAAATATAGTTCGTATATATAATAAAAGAATATTAATGAATAAAATATTATTTAAAGCGTAAATAAATAATTGTCTTGTATTAATATAAATTATATACAAAAAAAAAAAAAAAAAAAAAAAAAAAAAAAATTTAACAAACCATAGAAATGGTAAAAATAAAAGTTATTAAAACAATAATGTATTTATATTTATATAGAAATTAAAAAAAAAAAATATATATATATATATATATATATTTATTTGTATATTTTAAAGTAATTCAAAATTAGCTAAATTCAATTTTAGTAAAAAAAGATAACCTTGAATCATTTATTAAATTTTTCGATAAAGATGAATAAAGAAAATGATTTAATAAAATAGGATTCTTCATATTAAAGATGATATATTTATATTTTGAAAATATTATGTATCTGTTACGTTTTTATAAGCTTATTCTATCTTTTTTTTTTTTTTTTTTAAAGTTTATTCTATCTTTTATAGTAAAAATATTAATTAAAGTTAAAAATATAAACACATTTTTTTGGAATTTCCAAAACAGACTAAAAAAAAAAAAAAAAAAAGTTAATATACAACATTAATATTATATTTTGTTTTCTTTTGTTTATTAAATATAAATAAAACTTTAATTATAAAAAAACAATTAAAAAAAATTTTTTTTTGTTGATTTAAACATCATTTCTTTGTATTATTAAAGAACTATTATGCTAAAAAGTTTAATAATATTATTTCGTATTTATTTAATATTATTTAAAATAATATAAAAACATCAAATAAATAAGATTCATTTTTAAAAAAAATCTGATGTTATAAATTTTTATATATAAGTTAGGTTACATTTTTCATATCAATAAGTTTATATATTTTTATAAAAATATATTATTAAATATCTTTAATATATAAATTAAAAAATAAAAAAAATAAAAAAAATTAAAACCTTTTTATAATTTTTATAATACATTTAATAATGATATATTTGAAATAAAGAATAAATAAAATTTTATTCTAGATTTCCGAATAATAAAATTTAAGTTATATTTAATTTTATTTATTATTTATTTATGAGAATTAAAATTTTTTTTAATTAATATAAATTACTATAAAATTTTCCTACTAATTTATTATTAAATATAAAATTAAACTTTTCTTATTTTTTTTTTTAAAAAAAAAAAAAAAAAGTATAATTAATATATTTATTATATTTAAATTGAAAAAAAAAATTTTTTAAAAATTTTTTATAATTTAAATAATTTTTGGTAACACAAATAAAACTTTAAAACTTTAATACTTATAATTTTTAAAAGTTTATATAAACTTTTTTTTGTAAAAAAAAAAAAAAAATGAAGTTATATATATTCATTATTTTAAATGTAGTTTTGATACATAAAAAAAAAGCTCGAGTATTGGTTTATTAACAATATATATTACTAACCAACCAAAATTATCATGAATTCATAAATGCCGTTTTTTTAAAAAAAAAAAAAAATAATAATTACCAAATTACTTGAATTTAATATAAATTTAATATAAAATTTAATATATATTTTAATATATATTTTGATATAAATTTTTAATATAAATTTTTTAATATAAAATTTTTAATATAAAATTTTAATATTTAATTAAGTTAAGATATTCTAGATAAATATTGGAAATTAATGAATACAATTAATTGGCTTCAATATATTAATTTATATATGTCATTTTTTAATTATTTTAATTATTTAATTTATATATGACATTTTTTAATTATTTTAATTATTTAATTTATATATGACATTTTTTAATTATTTAATGAATTAATTAATTCTTTGTTTCATATTATTTTAGTTTACTTTAATTTTTTTTATAATTACATCATTTTTTTTTAAAAAAAATTTTTTTATTAATTTATACAATTAAACATGTTCTATAAAAATATGGATGATGTAACAAAAAAAAAAAAAAAAAATAATATATTAATATTTTTTAAATATATTGTTACTCAATTATTATATCATATAATATAATTTTTTTTTTTTTTAAAAAAAATTTTTTTTTTATTTTTTATTTTTGTTAATATAAACATAATTAATATATGATTTAATAATACAAATATATATTAGTTTATTTTGTTTTTATATATATTAAAAATTATAAAAAAAAAAAAAAAAAAAGAATAAAATATAGATATATATTTTTTTTATTGATATAATAAAACAATAAAATGTTAAATATTTAAGTAAATAATAAAATTAAAAAAAAAAAAAGAATAACAAATAACAAATAAAAAAGCAAACAAAAAAAAATAATAAAAATAAATTAATAATGCTCTGAGAGTTTTTATTAATAAATAATATAATTTAAATAATACCAACTTAATTAATAATAATAAAAAATAGAATAATTCATAGAGCTTCTTTAGTATCAACAAAAATAATATAAATAAAAAAAAAATTGGTATAATATTTTATAGTATAATTGAATAATATAAATAATTTAATTGAATATCAGAATTAAAATGATATAAAAAATAATTAAATGAAAATAGTCAATTTTAAATTAAATTATTTAATTATATTTTTGTTTGTTTAATTATTGTAATATTTTTTTTTTTTTTTTTTTAAAATTAAAAAAACAATGTTAAATTTTTATTATGTATTTATTTATTGACATAAATTTTATATATATATTTTTAGTTATTTTTTCTTAACCATTAATTAATAATATTATTAATTTTACAATAAAATTAAAAAAAAATTAATGATAAAAAATATAATTATATAAGTAATATATCAATAAAATACATAAAACAAGAAATTCAATTAGAAATTAAAAAAAAAAAAAAAAAAGAAAAAGAAATAGCAATATATAAATAATAAAAAAGCATATTAAAATCATAAAAAATATATTTATTCTTTTAAAATAAAAGTAAATAGTAAATCTTTAAAAATTATAATAATAATAATAATAATAATAATAATAGTAATAGTAATAATAATAATAATAATAATAATAATAATAGAAATAATAATAGAAATAATAATAGAAATAATAATAGTAATAATAATAGTAATAATAATAGAAATAAAATTAATTTTTTTTTAAAATAAAAAAAAAAAAAATGCATTTCATATCAAAATTTCTATCTATCTATCTATATTCAATATGGATATTTTTAATATCAAAAGTTTCAACAGACAAGAATAACGTTACAATTAAAATTTTAACTGAAAGACCTGATAAAATTAATGAATTTTATTATAAAGAATTATACAATTTTATTAGTAATACAATATCAGAAAAATTAAATTACAACGTTATATTTGATTATGAAAAAGAAATCCCTTATCCTAAGATAAGCATAATGGATATGAAAACATATAATATAAAATATGCTAAAGAATTCAGAGCATCTAATTATGATATGTTTATTTTAAACGGCGATTTTTTATTTAGTGATGCATCTACAGTTGAGAATGTAAATATTAAGAAAGAACTAGATATATTTCATATGTATGAAGAATATTTGGATTTAACTAATTATGTAAATAAGGATGTTTCCACCCTTCATAAACCATTACTTTATTATAAAGGATACTATGATGATAATTTGTACGCTTTACCTTTTGAACTTGATTTTGACGTATTATATTATTATGACAATCGAAATACAACAAAAAGTCTTAATGACATTAATATGGCTAATATTAATTGGGAAGAGTTGTTAAGGGATTCTTATCGTACTATTGAAAAGGATTCCATAAGTATAGGATTGAATGAATTTGACGAATTATTAAATTTTTTCATAGAATATATCTTTACAAGAATGGATATATCACTACCTGAAAACTTTGAAAAATTATGTTCTGTTGAATCTTCTGGTATTATGAATAACTTTAAAGAATTTATTTTTGCCACTAAAAGTAAAGAACTAAATGTTACTGATGCTTATGATTACTTTATTGAAGGAAAAAGCTCATTTTTTAAGGGAAAAGCTTCACATTACCATTATCTTAAAGAAAGAAATCCTAGCATTCGAGTAACATCCCTTCCAGGTTTATATAGTATTCTTAACTCAAAATATCTAGTTGTGAACAAAAATAGTTCTATCGATAAAAATATATTAGCGGAGGTGGCTATTCAACTTACTTCTAGTGAAATTCAACTTTTAAAAGCTGAAAAATATGGTCGTGTTCCTACTATTGCCTTAAACACTAATAAAAATAAACAAAAAAGAGATGATATTCCTGAAATATCTACAACGAATTCAGCACTAGATACTACTAAGAATATGAATAACCGTATTAATCCTAATGTTAATGCTGCCAGTGCTAATAACACTGATAATAAAATTAATAATGATAATAGAATTAATCCTGATATCACGGTTGATGAAAAAAATAATAACAATGTAATAATAACCGAATTAAATGATCTTTTTGAAAAACTTAAAATTATTGATATTAAGGCAATTTTTAAAGATGAAAAAAGTGCTACCTTTATGGAAATTCAACAATATTTACCCGATAATATAAAATGCATATTAAATAGCTCTTGCAACCTTAATGAATTTTTTTCTTTATTAGAAAATACCAAGAGGGTATTATTAGAAAAAAAAGATTATTCAAATGTGTCTTTTCTTGTCTTTTATATACCTATGGTAATTTTCATTCTGTTTGCTTTAACGATTATTGGACTTGTTATAAAGTATAGAAATCACCCTCATTTGAAAGTATTTTCACCTGATTATTGCATTCTAATTATCATTGGTATTGTATTTCGTATTATTCATTTAGCTTATAAGATGCAGATTCATAATGTCGCTTTTTGCAAATATAACTATGTCTATGAAACCCTTTATACTGATTTGTGTCTTTTCCCAATGGTAGCGGTTACATATCGTATTTATAGGATCTTTAATTATTCCTCAAATTTAAATATTGGCAGAAATATAAATAAAAAAATTTTCATTTCTTTTATTATTGGAATGTTGATCATGTTAACCTTTTCTTCAGTATCTTCTTTCTTCTTTAATAAATATTATATTGGGTCAAATAGAGAAATAAATACTTTTCGTCAACCAGGTTGCTATTACTTACATACATCATATTTAGAATTTATAGAACGACGAATTAATGAAATTATTGTAAGTTTATTTCATTATTTAAATATATAAATATATAAATATATAAATATATAAATATATAAATATATAAATATATAAATATATTAAATATATAAATATATAATATAAATAATATTAATTAAAAAAAAATGTTATTATAAATAAACTTTATTTTTTAATTTTAATTTTAATTATATATATATATTTATATATATTTATATATATATTTATATTTATATTTATATTTATATTTAAATTATATTTATATTTATATTTATATTTTTATTTTTATTTTTATTTTTTTATTCTTACTCTTATTCTTATTTTTATTATTTTCTGTTTAAAAAACTTTAGTATGTTATTATGGTATATATGGTTATTAAAACTGGAAAAATTTCTAAACAATATGGTGAATTTAAATTCGTATATATCATGCTCTTTACAGGTTTGATGGAATATTTAAGAGACTACTTATCAGATAAGACAATAATTAAGGATTATTATGGTTTCTTTATTTTAATAATTATTATTAGTATGATAATAGATACTTTATTTGTTTATTATTTAGTGGGTTCACGAATTATCTATGCTATTAACCATCCTGAAGAATTAAAAAAGAACATAATTGATTATAATTCCTATTATAGGAATTATCTTACTACCCGAAATATAACTAAATTTGCATCAGGGAGTAAAGATAACAGTATTGGTAGTCCTTGGGTGGGAAGTATAAAACAATCATCAGCAACTATAATTTCTGGATTAGAATTTAGTTATAATAGCTCTAATGATATATTTAATAGTTATAATAGTTCAAATGATATATTTAATAGTTATAATAGCTCAAATGATATATTTAATAAAAGACAAAATAGTTTTACCCAATTAACTAAAACTAATAATTCCTCCACCACCATTAACAATACTAATGAATATCAATTCAATATTAATAATGACCAAAATTCTTATCTTAGTAATTCTTATCCGAGTAATTCTTGTACTCTCTTACTCAGTCATAGTTCACCTTCTGATGAACCTACTTTATATATAGGACATGAATGTACTAGTAAAAGTAATATTAATAATTTATTAAGAAGTACTTCGGCTGGTCCATCATATAATTACAAGAATTCATCTTCTGATAATTATAGTACATTCATCACAAAGAAATCTAGTCATCGTCATAATCAAAGTTAAAAAATAATAAATAAAAAATTATTTCAAAAAAAAAAAAAAAAAAAAAAAATAAAAAAAGAAATATTAAAATTAAAAAAAAAAAAAAAATTATATTTATAAAGTTTAAAATTAATGGTAATGAAGTACAAAGCCAATATATATATATACATAAATACATATATATAATAGAATAAAAAAAAAAAAGAAAGAATGAATGAAAAAAAAAAGATATGTATATATATAAAGGAATAAAAAAAAAATTTAAAATTTAAAAACAATAATACTAAAAAAAAAAAAAAAAAGACATTATCATTAATGATATCTTTCAATCACCTTTGAGTGAGAGAGTCTTTTATAATTTCATATTTTGTGGGGCTTGCGGAATTCCTTTACTAATACTACTATGCCTATTATAATTAGTGTTTTTTTTTTTACACTATGATAAATTTATATACCATTAGATCTACTGTTGTCAAGAGCGTTGACGTTCGAAACAATAAGGCAAAGAAAAAATTCTGATACAGATTTCATTGATAATTTTTATCCAATTAGAGTTATCATGTTATCATCAATGAATGGAAAAAAGTGATATAGGCCATTTTATTCCTCGAAACTCATAATGTAATTTTTTAATATTAATGTAAAAAAAATTTATGTATTTTATTTTTTTTAATAAATGTTTATTAAATGAAATCTATTATTATTTTGAAAAAAAAAAAAAAAAAAAAAAAAAAAAAAAAAAAAAAAAAAAAAAAAAAAAAAAAAAAAAAAAAACATAAAAATATTATTTATTAAACTTTTAAACCTTGTAAAAATAAATTTTTTTTTTTAAAAAAAAAATTAAATGTTTAAAATTTTAATAAAAAAAAAAATTAAATTAATTTTTTTCAAAAAAAAAAAAAAAAAAAAAAAAAAAAAATTTAATTAATAAATTAATTAATTTTTTTTTTTTTTAAAAAAATTCATTTAAAATTAATTTCATTTGTTATAAATATGTTACACTAAATGTTTATTTATTTATTTATTTTTTTTTTTTTTAATGTTCATAATTATATACATAAAATAAGTATTTTAACATAAAAATAAAATAAAAAATAAAAAATAAAAAATAAAATGAAAATAAAACAAACAATTAGATAAAAATAAAAATAAGATAAAAATAAGATATTAGAAAAACTTTTTAACAAACTATTTTATTTTATTTTATTTTATGTTACATGATAAATATAAAAATTTAATAATTAAAATTATATTTGTTATTATTTATAAAAATAAAATAAAAAAATAAGAAAAAAAAAAAAAAAAAAAGAAAAAGAAATGATGGGTTATTATTTAAAATAATTGATTAACATTATTATTCAAATGACAAATATATTAATAATTCTAATTATATTAATTAGATAATAAATTAGAAACATTCAATTAAATGATTAAAAATTAAAAAAAAGAAAAAAAATGTTTTTATTTTTTTTTTGAAAAAAGATTATATATGCTATGCATTAAATCATTTAAAAAAAAAAAAAATCTACAAATAATTAATATTCATATTTACCATATTTGATTATAAAGTTTAAAAAAAAAAAAAAAAAATCATATGAAATGAAATGAAATAAAAAAAAAATATTTATATATATATATATAAATATATAAATGGGATTGTATATTAATGAATATATTATTTTATATATATATATATTTTATTTTATTTTATTTTTTTTAATTCAAACAGTATTTTATTTTCAAACTTTTTACTATTTTATTTCTTAATTTTATACAAGTATTAACTCTATTAGAAGATATAAAAATAATATTCTATTCCATATTTAATATTTATATATTTTATGATTATTTACTTTGCAATTAAGTGATTTATATTTTTTCTATCTTTTTTTTTTTTTTTTTTTTTTTTTGTTTAAATGTTCAAATTAATTTGTAGATTAAAAAAAAAAGAGAAAAACAAAACATAATATATTTTTAAAATATTAATTAATTAATGTTTAAATTATTTTATTTTATTTTTTTTATTAAAAATATATTATTATATAAAATTATATTATTTTATAATATAATATAACAAAATATAATATAATAATATAACAAAATATAATATAATATAATATAAAATAATAATATATAATATAATAAAATACTAGGAGTAAAATATTTGAAAAGTGATTTTACAATTCAAAATAATATAAAAATAAAAAGAAATCCCTTTTTATTTTATTATTATTATTATTATTGTTTCATTTTTTTTTTTTTTATTATTTATTTTTTTTTCTTAAAGTAAATAAATATTGTTAATAAAAATAAGAAATTAATAAAAAAAAAAATAAAAATAAAAAAATAATAATAAATATAAAAAATAAAAAATAAAAAAATAATAAAAATAATAAAAATAATAAAAATAATAAAAATAATAAAAATAATAAAAATAATAAAAATAATAAAAATAATAAAAATAATAAAAATAATAAAAATAATAAAAATAATAAAAATAATAAAAATAAAAAATAAGAAAATAAAATATATATATATTTGTTCATAGTTTATAATAATAAATAGTTTAAATTAGAGTATACTTTTACAGGCTATTAGTATTTTAGTTCAAATATATAAAAATATTAAAATAAGTATAAAAATTAGAATTGTAATTATTGAGTAATTATTAAAAATTTAATTAAATATTTAAATAAATAATTGACTAATTAATTCTTTTGAGTAATTAAAAGTAATAATCATTTTACTATAAATTAACAATAGTTATATCAGTAATTTTTAAAATTCTAAAATTAAAATATTAAAAAAAAAAATTAGTAATATTACTATTTCATTTATAAATTAATTTAAAATAAATATAATCCCAGATAATTAAGGTTTTAGAAAAATAAAATTTTGATAGAATAAAAAAAAAAAAAAAAAAAAAAATGAAAATTTTTAATAAAACAATTTATGGTTTTTTAAGTGCCTCGGTACTTTATTCTACCATGGCATTACCTTTGAATCAAACAGAAAAAAAAATAAAAATTTTAACTGAAAAATCTGATTTATTGAGTATACAAGAATGGAATAATTATTGCTCTTCTCTTAAAAACTTTTTTACCACCACCAATGCTGATAACTCATTAATTCATGGATATGATATTGAATTTTCGTATAATAATAATGTACCTACTGATAAAAAATCAACAAAGGATTATGAAACTTATGCTAAAAATATTGTGGATCAATTAAAAAGCAATAATTATGATATGATGATCGTTGACGATAAATTTTTATTTGGTGATGTAGCATATATTGAAAGTAAATATATAGATGATAATGTCGGACGTCAACTTCATGAATATTATTTGGATTTAACTAATGAGGTCTCTCAGAATTCTCTCTCATTTCATGATTCAAAATTATTCCAACAAGGTTTCTTAGATAATCATTTATACGCCTTACCTTTTGAAAAAGATTTTCATCTTTTGTACTATCGTAATATAAATACTAACATTAATGATTTAGATATGGGTACTATAAGTTGGGATGATATATTATCTATAAAATCCGGATCTTCATCAACTACTTCTTCTTATCCCTTAAGTGTTGCCTATGGTAATGATGATGAATTATTGGAAACGTTTATGGAGTATGTTCAAGGAAAAGTTGACATATCTGGACGAAATAACATAAACTTTGAAAATCTTTATAATGAATCTTCTTCAAATATCTATAGCTCTTTTAAAAAGTTTGTAGTATCAACCAACCCAACTGAAACTGATATCAATAAATTGACAGATATCACCATTGAAAATGCCTATAATGCCCTTAAGAAAGATGAAAGCCTTTTCTTTAAGGGAAAAGCTTCTCATTTCAGTTATTTAACAAAAAGTGATGTTAATAATAATATATCTGCTAAATTACCACCTAAGAATACTAGTGTACTCACTACCCGTTATTTAGTCATTAATTCCAGTAGTCTTATCGATAAAAAAGTCTTAGTGGAAGTTGCCCTTCAATTAACGTCAAAGGAAATTCAATTATATAAGGCAGAACAATTTGGTAAAATACCAACTTTTGATCTTGCTCAGAAATCTTCAGATACTTCTATTCAAACCTACAGTGAAAAGAACTCTGATATTTCGGGTTTCATTGAAAAATTAAATCCTATGTATCTAAAAGATATCTTTAGTAATAAATATTCTGCTCCACTTTTAGAAATTAGAGCTCTTCTTCCTGAAGATATTCGTAAATACGTAAAAGATGGTAATGATCAATCTCTATCTAATGTTTTAGAAAATACAAAGAATCTCTTAATGGATAAAGTTGGTGTCGCTCATTTACCTACTATCTTATTATATGTTCCTATTATTATTTTTGCTCTTTTTGCGATAGTAGTCATCATTTTAATATTTAAATACAGAAATCATCCTTATCTTAAAATATTCTCACCTAATTTCTGTATCTTAAGTATTCTCGGTATTACATTAAATATAATTTCTCCTCTCTTCAGAATGGAAATCAATTCAATTTCGAAATGTAAATTTATTTATGTTTACGAAACCATCTACACTGATTTAACCTTATTTCCTATGGTAGCTGTCACCTATCGTATTTACACTATTTACCATAATAAATCAAAGGACATCAAGAATAAAAATTTAAATAGACGTATCTATACCCTATTCATCGTTGGTTTATTACTTATGATTATATATTCTGCTTGTAGCTCTTTCCTTGTCTTGAAATTCTTCTTCCAAGCCAATGGTACTATTGATACTTATCGTCAACCTTTATGCACATACAATTCAGGTGGTATTCTCGAATGGATAGAACGTCGTATTAATGAAGCTATCTACATTGTTATGATATTCCTCATTATTGTCACTGGAAGAATTTCTAAGAAATTTGGTGAGTTTAAATACATCTATTGTATGTTCTTTATTGGTATTATGGAATATGGTTTTAATTATATTTTATCCATTCTTCCTTCCAATAAATATTTCGGATTTTATCTTCTAACAATCGTAATTAATTCCATCTTAAATAGTTTATTGATTTACTATTTGGTTGGTTCTCGTTTAATTTATTGTATTAAACATCCAAATGATTCTGAACCTTATCATATTGAGGAATTAGTTAATAACAATAAAACTCAAACTCAAATTCAAACCATGGAAGAATAAATTAAAAATTAAAAAAAAAAAAAAAAATAAAAGAAAAAGAAAAAGAAAAAGAAGAAAAATAATAATAATTTTTTATGTAATATAAATATATAAATACTATACACAAGAAAAAAAAAATTTAAAGTAAAATAAAATAAAAAAAAATTAAAAAAAAAAATAAAAAAAAATAAAAAAAAAAAAAATAATAATAGTAATAAGAAAAAGAATAAATAATTACACTTTACTAAATTAATATGTATAGAATTATAATTTTATATTTATAAAAATTAGCGAATAATTAATAATTCACTAACAATATTTATTGTATATTATTAAATTAAAAAAAAAAAAAGATAGATAAATTTTTACACATATAAAAATAAAAATAATAATAGAAATAAAATAAAAAATAAAAAATAAATAAATAAAAATTAAAAATAAATAAAAATAAAGATTAAAAAAATAAAAATAAAAATTCAGTAATTTAAAATTAAATAAATACATATTATCTATTTTATAATACAATTTAATTATTATTTGTTTAAATGAAATATAATAACATAATATTAAGTACTAAAGTAGTTTGAATTAAAAGGATATGACAATTAGTAATAATAAAATTTACTTTGAATCAATATTAATAAATAATGAATAATCTGAAATAAAACGATTAAATATGTGCTAACTATGTTGAAATAATTTTCTGGTAGGGACTTACTCGATCTTTCCATACTTTATATTAATAAGTTTGGAAATTTTACCTTCTTAGGGAATTAACTCTCAAATTAAAATTAATTTCTTAGTACCAGGAAATAAATCGTTGTCATTGAAATATTTTTAAATTTATATTTATATAACTTATTCTGTAAAAGGAATTTTTTGAAAACTTAGAATCCTTGATTTTTTTTTTTTTTTTTTTTTTTTTTTTTAATCGTATTTTTTTTAAGGATAATTTTGGTTAATAATATTTTAATTTAAAAATAATAATTCTAACTAATTTCTATATAATTATATATATATATATTTTTTTATTTCTATGGTTTATATTAATATATTTTATATATATATATATATTTTTTTTATTTTTTTATCTCCTCTATTTATATATTTATATATTTATTTATTTTTTTTTTTTTTTTTTTTTTTTTTTTTTTTTTTTTTTTTTTTTTTAATTTTTGTAATGGCCAATATCAGATTAGTATTGTATTGTTTTAAGTTTTATTCTTTATTTTCCTTCTCTTTTTTATTCCTTATTTTTTTTTCTTTTTTTTTTTTTTTTTTTTTTTTTTTAGTGTCTCTTTTTTATTATATTATTTATTATTTAAATCATATATTCTTTTTTTCTTCTTCTTTTCTTTTTACATAAATATGTTATATTCGTATATGTTTTTTTTCTTATTTCATGTTTCTTTTATTTATTTATTTATTTATTTATATATTACAAAAAAATTTACGACATATTTAGTAAATATATATATATATATGTTTGGAGTGACAATATTTTCTTTTATAATTATAAAATATTTTCACTAAAACTGTGGTTCTTATTTTATTAAAGTATATACTAATAATTTATTAACATATCCATGAATCTTTACTATTAATATATAAATGATCTTCATCGTTCTGTTGAAGAGTTAACTGGAAATTTTACAAAAATTTTAACTAAAAAAAGAAATAATTCCAAGTCAAAGTCTAAAAAAATCTTAAGTACGTTGCTCTGAAGTTATTCATCATCTAATGTCAAAATGACTTTTTTTTTTTTTTTACATGTCATCTCTCAACACTAATTCTTTTTTTTTTTTTTTTTTTTTTTTTACAACTTTGTGAAAGTTGGAATATTAATGGCTGGAACTCGGGAAAAAAAAGGGAGGGTGTTCTTTATATAAATTCAATATTCAAACCAATATATGAGTTTGCCTCCATGAAATCAATAATAGTAAATTTATTTTAAAGGAAAACTCTTCATCACCTGTACTTTCTGGTTACAATTCATTTTTTTTTTTTTTTTAAAGGAATAACAATAATCTCCTTGGTATGAGAGTTCTATTTATTGGCTATTCACACATTGTTTTCGTATAATGAAGAACTATCAATTTATCATTATATTATATCAGTAAATTTTTTTTTTTGTTTAAGAATCAAAAATACTCAATTGGTTAGCATTTACTTCCATTAAAATAGATGACCTTATGGTCTTTTAAAAGCTTTCTCTGAATTTTATCAATAGTCTCTGGTTGAGAAATCATATTAATAATAATTCAAATTAACAAATATTAAATAATAAAAGAGTTAATTATCAAATTAAATAAAAAAAAAAAAAAATAAAATATTTAAATTTTAATAATTTAATTTTATACTTTATTAGAAAAAAAAATTATATATAAAAAAAAAAAAAAAAAAAAAAAAAAACACTATCACTAATGGTTTTTTATTATTGATATTCATAGGAATCTCTTTTCAAATTTTAAATAATAATTTTTATTAAAGTTGTAAATTTTTTTTCAATAATATTAATACAATATATATAATACATATAATATAATACTTTAACTCATATTGATTTTTATTATTATATTTTTTATGTATTAATTTCATCAATTCTAATTTATTTTAAAAATAATTAAGAATAGGTTTTATGTAATTATAATAAAGAAATATTCCAATAAATTTTTATAAGTTTTAAAATTTAATAACTATTATAATATTATGTTCAAATTATTTAACTTTCTTAAAATGATTTGAATGAAGTATTATCAATAATCAATATTTAGTAAAAAAAAAAAAATTAAAAGTTTATTTCTTTTTCTTTATTTTAATATCAATTGATAAATATATAAGAAATAATTTTTTTTTTAAAAAAAATTAAATATTAAGATAGATATTTTAAACGACTTTACTATTCTTCTAATTTAATAATGTATTATATTATTTAGTAAATATTGATGAATTCTTTTAAGAGTTCAAGGCAATTTAAATTTGCTTCAGGTTCCCAAGATATTTCAGATAAGATAATGGATATCCTTCCATTTTGATAAAATATTGGATTTTTCCATAATGTTTTCTTTTATCTAAGATTTTTTATTTTTCAACTTCGTATTCTTCTTCATCATTAAACAATTATAGCTGATGGTCCTTGTTTTCTTTCAAAAAATGATCTTCGATGTATGGTTCAAATTCTCGAAACATGTCTGATTGGATGTATCCTATGGTTCATGGATAGTTCTAACTTAGAGGATACTGGTGAAAATTTTACTTAATCATTTTTTATTGAATCAAGTTTTCTGGGTTTTTAATTTTTTTTTTTTATTTCCATTATTTCAAGTATGAATAAATAGTTCACTCATAATTTATTCATGAGTGAATTATTTATTCATACTTTTATTACCTGATTTGAAATTAGGAGGCTCAACAATTTTTATTCTTTATAAGCTTGTTGTAAAAAAAAAAAAAAAAAAATTTCTTTTTAAGTGTTATTGTTAATTTTTGAAAAAAAGATCTTGAGTGAATTCGTCAGCTCGGAGAACATCGGGCATCGGGTATTATTTGGAATGACAGAGGCACGTCTTGAATTGAATCCATAATTTGCATGAAAAAAAAAGGGGAAAAATTTTGTTGATTTTTGAAACTGCATTTATTGTAGCTAAATTCCGTAAGATATTAAAAAAAAAATTATGCTAGTCAGTGGCTTTAAAGTTAGTATAACGTCTTAAATATTTTTTTTTAGTAACGGAGTTCACCCTCTTCGTTAAACCAAGTAATCTGGTGGTGGAATGGAGATGTAGGGTTCATAGTAAGGTTAAGGGGAAGAGTAAATAGCGGTTCAAAAATTTTTTTTGAAGTAAGTTGAGTTCCACAATCAGAAATAATTTCAAAAGGCAAGTCCATGAAAAGCGAAAGATGTTAATCATAAAAGGCAGAAACAGTATCAGTAGCAGAAGGTACTTCAAGGGAAAGGAATAAAAAAAAGACCCATTTTAGTGAATCGGTTACGAACAACAAAAAATACAAATACAAGTAAAAACCATTGGATTCCGGAAAATCAGTAATAAAATCCATTCAAAGAGAATCCAAAAGGTTTAGGAGGAATTTCAAGCTTATTGAGAAGACCATAAGATTTATGTCCGGAGTCTTTGAAACGAAAATGAGGTTCACAAGAACGAATATGGTTCTTTAAACATCAGAAAGAAGAGAAGAGATAGGGGTTAAGGGATTGTTTTTCTAATACCAAAAATGTTCAGGAGAAGGGATGTCATGGTAAATGTTTAATACGGAAGATCGGCATTTAGGAGGAACATAAATCTTTTTTTTTTTTTTTTTTTTTTTTTTTTTTTTTTTTTTTAAAAAAATAGAAGAAAACTATTGCTAATAGAGAAGTTCTGGAGATTAGAAAAAGAATTAGGTTGCTCAGAGTTGAGAGTAGATTGTAAGTATCAGAGTAGAATTTATCATCTTTAGAAGCATTAAGAAGTTGATCCTTTAGGGTGGTAACCAGAGAAGTAATGACACAAAAGTTTTTTCAGGTCGGAAAATAAATAAAGGGTGTATCGCTTAGATGAGGAATCATTACTGCTAAAGGCGTAATCCGGTCGATGGGACAAAGCATCGGGTTTTACCATTAGCAGAACCGGAACGATAAACAAAATTTTTTAAAAAAAAAAAAAAAAAAATAAATTCGGAAAGGAATAATGCCAAACGAACAAGTCTTTGAGTCATCTTTTCAGATTTTTTTTTCAGATAAAGAAGGTAAACGATGATCTGAAAAAATAGTGAAAGGAATGAAAGTGCCCTTAAGGAGATGCCTGCTAATGTTCAAGAACGAAAACGATAGTAAGAAGTTCTTTACTCTTATAAAT
Source organism: Neocallimastix lanati (nom. inval.) (assembly GCA_016946835.1). Lineage (NCBI taxonomy): Eukaryota > Fungi > Neocallimastigomycota > Neocallimastigomycetes > Neocallimastigales > Neocallimastigaceae > Neocallimastix > Neocallimastix lanati (nom. inval.). Next base: position 251,131 of record JACVTC010000148.1, read on the forward strand.
AGTGTAGTTCTTTTCAGCAGAAGGTAAGGGATTTAGAAAAGAAAGTAACAGGATGAACTTTGTTATCTTTTGGGAATGTCTTTGTGAAAGGATGGCTCCAATAGCAAAAATTACTGCTATCACTTTCAACTATAAAAGAGAAGTTCACGATTTTGGATTAAGCAAGAACAGTAGCAGAAGAAAATTTTTGATTTGATATACATCAAAGGCCGATTGAACTTCAGATGAACCAGATTAATATTAACGTTCTTCTTTAATATATTGCTGAGAAGTTGAGTTAACTGAGCAATTCCTGGATTAAAACGACGAAATAATAATGGATAAAACCAAGTAAAGATTGAAGTTCCTTAACGTTGATTGGAGCAGGCCATTGTGGAATGGAAGAAACCTTGTTATGATCCATGAAAATACCTTCAGAAGATGCTCTATGTCCAAGGAAGTCGAGATTGAGGAAACACAAAATTCACACTTTTACAACTTAGATAATCTCCCTCCCCCAATTATCTTTATATTGAAATACGTTTATATATCTTAAGTTTACAGGGAGTGCTCTGTTAATGATGCAAGCTTTTATACTGTCGTCAATATCGTGATCAATGCTTTCATATTCCTCTTATGATATTTTGTAAAGTGTCTATAAATATATTTATATCTTGGTCCTCATTTAAATTTAAAATTATTTATCATGTCATTTAAAGAATTGTTTTCTTTTCTCCAAACTATTGGTGAGGGATTTCTCTAATGTGGTCCAAATTTGGTGAGTTGTCTTCCCTTGGCCTTCAACGATTCTTTTTGTTCTCTCACCTAAAGTGTTCAATAAGATCCGTTTTACTATTATGTCTTTCCCTATGTTTAATGGGTATATTCAATTTAGTGCTGTACCAACAGTTATCATTATGAAAAGTAGTGATTATTTATAATTATTAATATGGTAAATATAATAATAAAAACTTAAGATGATAATATTTTTTTTCCTTATTTTTCCAATCTAATAATGAAAACCTGTTCAAACTATTAATAGAGTAGGCATTGTGAAAATAATTACTTTTTAAAATATAATGGAAAATAATTTATTAATAATAATACATATGTGAAAATAACAATATTATATAATTAATCAATATTTAATGTATTAATAGAAGTATAAGAAAACAACTAACAAATAAAATTCTAGGTTATAACTAATATTGACATTACTATTTAAAAAATAATATAATAAAAAAATAAAGAAGTAACATCTTGAAAAAGGATAATATTGCGTCTACTAAATTTTCCTCGAATTTGAAGAAGTTTACAAAGATTCGGTGTATGGCTTAAATATTTATTTTTGAATTCTTTTTAACCTATTTTTATGCTTTCTTTACTATCTTTTTTAAGAGCTAATCTAATGAACATCCAATTTTAATCCAATATAAATATTATATTTTCCTAAATTCTTACATTTGTAAATTGATTCATATAATTTATTATATGAGTAAAAAATATTAGTAAAGTCGTTGGAATCTCATATAGAAATTTATTTTTTAATAAGTTTGTACTTTAAATCTTTAACCCTTTGAAAGAAATAAAATTTACTTGACATTCTAAATATCGCTTTTCAAATTTCTGTTAACGATGTAATGGAGATATCTTTAGAAATGGAAATTATAGTGTTGATGAACTTTTCAACAATATAACCTGGCGAAAAGTTATTCATTACTAAATTCTTTATTTAGGAATATCACATTCATTGTGATCACATATTTTTCGTTTTAAGTTCAAGCCACTTCTATCTATCTAACCTAACATATTATTTTGGTAACGAAAGTAATTTATCGGTTGTGGTTTTCTTGCAATAAAATAAGAGTGGTTTATGATGTTGAAACATAGTCAACAAAATAACCACTTTATATTTTATCCAACATACTTGAATTTACTAAAGCATTATCAACATCTGATGAATATCTATCTCTAGTCCATTAAATAGAGGAATCTTTAATCGGGATGATGAACCAGTTTCCAAGGCTACTATCAATTATTTTGTCTTGTAAATCAGCGATATTCATGCTAAAGTCTCTCAAAAAAATAGATGGATGATAAGTGTGATTCTGAAGCCATGTGAAAACTTCTGAAAGTGCATATCGGACTTGTAATGAGTGTTTCTTAGTGAGAATATAAAGATTTCTACAGAACATTTAGAGCGATTCCATAGATTATATGTTGTTAAAGAAACAAAATATAGGAATTATCATCAAAGACTACTTGACATAAGAAATTATAATCAGGATATTTATATCCTGATTATAATTTAACCTTAGCAACCTTAGGATACTTTGATCCATTTTTTTCTAGAAATAATTTTTTCATATTGAATTAACAAATTTCAAATTGACAAAAATAAAAGTAGTATAAACTATAATATTAATAATAATATAATATAAAAGTTAATATATAATGCTAAAAAAAAAAAATTGTCAAGAAAAATTATAAATAATTATAATAAAATATTTATATATATATTTTTTTTCTCTTTTTTTTTTTTTATTTTATTTCGTTAAATATTTGAGTAAGTTAAACGTCTCAGTATATTTTGTTATTTTGAATAGATTTTTTCTTTTTCGTTTAATAAGTTTTTAATTTATGTAATAATTACTGCTAAATAATCATATATATTAATAAAAATGTAAATTTAAATATATTATTAGCAGGGAAAAACTAAAAAAAGATTCACATCCATTAAATAAAATCTTAAACACAAGCTTTATAACGAATCAATCTCTTATATTTATAATATACAATAACCACATATGTTTTAGCAATAATATAAAGAATTATAAATACAAAATAATGCTAAAGTAAAAAATATAATAGATTTATTATAATGATAATATATAGAAACTACATGTTACTATTAATTTTATAACTCCAATCTTAATTAGATATCCAGTTTAAAACAATATAAAATATTAAGTTTAATTTTCTAAAGTCCTATATTTTAAAATTTTACTTTTCGTTAAGTCACTTAAAAAGAAAAAATATTAATTACCATCAGAGTTATAAAAATTATAATTAGTATGCCTGATATAGATCATTCCTTTATTCCTAAGAAACCTTGAATAATGGTCTCCTCATTGGGATAATATTTTAATAGTAATGTAAAAAAAATAATGTTCAAAATAATAAGCATAAATAGATAAATAGATTTTGAATAAAGTTCATGTGCAAAGAACCCCAACATATAAGATTTCCTTTTAAGGAATTCAGTATGAAATTTACTTTTTATTTTTTTATTATTGTTAGAATATGCGAAATGTATGAAAAATAAGTTTCAAATGTATTGAAATATATTGTAATATAAATAATGTATAAGCCACAATGTATTAATATAAAAGCATTTAATTTCGAATAATTAAGTGCTAGTAACTCTTTATCATAAATTATATTAATAAAATTGATATATAAACCCAAATTCATAATTCTTAATAATAATAATTGAATTATTAGTATTATTATTATTTTTAACAATCAAGATTATTATATATTAATTATATAATAATAATAATTATTATTGTTTAATATTTATTTATTAATAATTAGATATATAACGCAAGTGTTATATAAATGGTTAACAAAGATTTAAAGTACAGATAAAATTACATGTTTTTATATTTAATTGTGGCTTGTTCTAGATACATACTAATTTATATTTTAATTTGTAATTACAATATATTTAATATAATTTAATTTAATATTTTATTAAACTTAAGCTAGACTATAACTTTATATTAATAAAATTAACATACGTTAACACTCCCCCTCAAATTAGATTTTTTAATATTAAAAATCTTATTTGCAAATATACTCATTTTTGTACCATTAACATCTTTAGTGAGAGCGTCAGCTAACATTTCTTTTGTATCTTTGTATTCTAATTTTACTTTCCTTTTTACTATATTATCTCTATTAAAATGAAATCTAATATCTATGTGTTTTAACTTTGTATTGATTTCACCATTTTCAATAGTTATTTTACTTGCTAAATTATCTGTGAAAATGGTAATTGTTTTATTATAATTTATTAATTCTTTTAAAATATTTCTGATCCATAGAATTTTTTTAATATTTTCGGATGTGCTAATGTATTCTGCTTCTGCTGTAGACGTAGCTACACATGTTTGTTTTTTAGAAATCCAGCATATGGGACTGTTTCCCATAAGTATTATTCCACCAGACGTAGATTTCCTGTCATTTAGATCACCTCCAAAATCGGCATCAGTGTATGCTATTATTTCCCCTTGTCCATCATATACAATTTTATAATCTTTAGTACTATTTATATATCTGAAAATATTTGTTATTTTATTCCAGTCTGATATTGTGGGTTTTTCTGATTTTCTGGCAGCCTTGTTCACGGAGAATGCGATATCTGGCCTTGTGCATTTTGATAGATATATTAAGGAACCTATAGCACTCTTGTAGATTGTTTTATTGAAAGGTTTATTATTTTCAGAGATAGTGTTGTCTCCTGTGCATGGTGTTTTTCTTTTTCTCATTTCTTTTATATTAAATTTGTCTAATATATTATTTATAAAACTATTTTGTGATATAATATATTTATTCTTTTGTTTTTCAATTTTTATGCCAAGTATGAATTCGGCTGGTCCACAATTTGATATTTTAAATTTTTCTTTAATTTTTGTAATTATATTTTGTATTTCTTTGTCTTCACCAGTTATGATCATATCGTCTACATATAAACCTATGATGCATTTGGTTTTATTATTCTTTGAATATTTAAATATACACTTTTCAGATTTTATTTGTTTAAATCCATTTTTATTTAAAAATTTTGTAATCGTTTGGTTCCATTGCCTACCGGATTGTTTTAATCCGTATAGTGCTTTATTGAGTTTCCAGAATCCCCGCCCAAAGTTAGTATCACCTAGTGGAATAGTAGTGTAAATATCAGTATCTAATGGAGCGTTGAGATACGCAGCTTTAATATCTAATTGGTAGATATTCCAATTAAACTTAGCTGCTAAAGCGATAATAAGCTTTAATCCATCAATGTTTAAGGTAGGAGAATAAGTAAGTTCATAATCAATACCTCTACGTTGTTTAAAACCTCTAGCAACTAGGCGAGCTTTAAATCTAACAATATTATTATTAGAGTCTTTTTTGGTAGCAAAAACCCATTTTGTCGAAATAAGATTTTTGTTTTTAGGAATGTAATTAACGATGGACATAACATTATTATTGTATAAATTATTAAGTTCATCTTGTATAGCTTTATACCAGTAATTTTTATTAGGACAATTAATAGCTTCATTAAAACTATTAGGTGTATCAGAGTAAATTGTAAAAACCATTTTTTCATTATTGGAAACATCATATTTAGGCCGAGAGATATCATTAGTAATATTAAAGAAAGTTTCAGGACTTAAAGGACGTTTGAGTACGGACTGATTGTTAATCCCTGTCATATTATCAGTCATATTTACATCTTGGTCAGAAATAATGGAAATAATATTATTATTAATGTAATTAGTATCAGAACCTAAATCATGGTTAATAGAATAAGAATCCTGGGGAGTTTTATCGCCAATAGGAATAACATCATTTTCATCTAAATTTGAACAATTATAATTGTTAATTGATAGATTATCATCAACAACATTATCTAGTAAATTTTCATTAGTAGCAATAATATTATTATTAAAATTGTCATCTTTAATATTTTTAGTGACAGAATCTTCATTATTTAAAGATTTATTAAGGGAAAGTTTAAATGTTTTATCAAAAGTATCATTTGTTACAGATGTATTGATTTTATTATTATCATTAATTATATTTTTATTATTGACATTTTGAAAAAAAATTTTATTAATAAATTTTTGATTAATTTTTGAAAAATTTTTAAGTTTCATAGATTTATTACTGTTATCATTAATTTTATGTAACTTATTATCTTTATTAATAAATGTTGTAGATTCACGTGATGTATTAAAAGATTTTAATTTAGTGGAATTATTATTCATAATATTATTATTCTTCGTCATTATTGGGTCTGAATTTAAATTATAAGATTTAATTATTTTACCATTATCCAATGGTTGTAAATTAAAATTTTCTTCATTTTTTGAATAATTTTTATTATTAAAATTTTTTTCATTTTTAAATTTAGAAATATCAATATTTTCTTTAAGCGTTTTTACAGGAGTACTGGCAGGGGAATTTTCGGTTGGCTTGGAATCATTTATATTTGAGTTAACAGTATTAATCAGAGTCGGTAAAACGATATCATTTTTACAGGATTTTTTACTATATTCCTTATGGGTAATTGAAGGATTTTCAGCATCTTTTCCTTTTTCTGCCCAATTATGTTTATTTTTATAAGAATAACTGCATTCACCTTTTTCAATGTAAGAATTATTTACCACGTTTTTTAATGAATGATTCAAATTATTTTTATTGTTTACATGGATATTGGTAAATATAAAATCATTATTATTATTATTTAAGGAATTGTTATTGACCTTTTGAAGTATATTTTGGTTTTCTAGTACTGTGTTAGTATTTTGTTTATTATAATTTTTATTTAAACGAACTATATTATTGTTACTATGTTTTACATTAGTTGAAATTTCATTATTTACTTCAGAAATTACATTTGAATTAATATTATTTTTTGCGTATAAATTATTTTGTTCTAAAGTAATATTGTGTTTATTGTTATGTGTGTTATTTGTTTTATTAAAATCCAATAGTTTATTTGTTTTTGTGTCCTTTTCTAAGGTTATGGTTTTAATTTTGTTATTTTTATTGTTTAAATTAATTATATCGTCGTTGTTAATATTATAAACCATATTTTCTTTACCTTTATCTATATTTTTATTATTATTCATATTATCTAAAATATTAATAATTATTTTCGTGTTATTATCATGTAAATTATTTTCTGCTTCTATTTTATTATCCTCGTTATCCATGTTCATATTGTTTAAATTATCGTTTACAATAATGTTATTTAAATCAATATTATTATTGTTTTCATTTAAATTATTATTTTCATTGTTTAGAACATTATTTATGTTTTCTATATTATTAATTATATTTTCATTTATAATATGATTATTTTCATTATTATTATTATTTACTATATTATTATCAATTTTTGTAAAAGAGAAATATGGGTCCACAAATCCTTCTTTCTCATATATATAGTTTGCTGGACATTCCTCTAAACATTCTACTTCTCTGACATGGTGTATTCTTTTGTTTTTTATGTCCATAATCCTATATGAGTAATTTTTCTTGCTGAAACCAAGAAATATTCCTTCCTTTGCTTTTGGAGTGAAATTGGATTTGTTTTCCATATTATCAATATAATAACATTTACATCCAAAAGTTCTTAAGTGTTTTAAAGAAATACTTTTTCCTGATATGACTTCATCAGGTATTAAATTATTATTTCCTTCATGAGGAATCATATTATACAAATAAGCCGCATGTCTTACTGCATATTCCCAGAAATTTTCAGATAATTTTGCCCAAAATAATAAAGTTTTAGCTGTGTTTTTTATTGTTTGATTTATCCTTTCGGCTTTTCCATTATTTTCTGGACAATATGGTGGAGAGAATGATTTTTCAATTCCATTATCTTTACAGTATCTTCTTATTTTCTTATTTTTATATTCTTTACCACCATCTGTTTTAAATATTTTAACTTTATAATTATCAAATTGATTGTTAAGGTATTTTAGAAAATCGATTATAATGTCTGGCGCTTCAGCTTTAGATTTTAAAGTGAAGAGCCAAACTTTCCACGAATATTCGTCCAAGAAAGTTATAAAATATTTTTTGTCATTAATAGAACTGTTATATGGCCCCGAAATGTCAGAGTGTATAACTTCAAGTATCTTGTTTGATTTAGGATTGTTCCCATTATGTGGGGAATGCTTCATTTTTACTACTTTACATTCTTTACATTTTGGGATCTTGATCTCGTGTAGTTCTAAATGTTTAGAAATATTTCTTATATATTGATGGCCCATTCTTCTGTGCCATATTTCTAGACTGTTTTGCCCTAAATCATCTAATGATAAAATATTTTGATTATTTATTATACTTTTTGTGTTTATTTTAAATTGATTAAAATCAGTTGATAGAAACGTTCCGATAACATTTTTATCACAGTCAGATATAGTCAATTTTACTTTTTCTTGACTTATTGGCTCAATAACGGATGTTATACCTATTTTTGCGAATTCGATGGCACTTATCAAGTTTTTATGTGCCTTTTTTGAATATAACACTTTGTTTAATTTTATATGGTAGTTGTTTATGGTAAATTCACAACTACCATATCCTTCAAAGTCTAAAGTAGTATTGTTTGCACATCTTAGTTGTACAAAATCTTCTTTATAATCTTTCAAAAGGTTTTTATCATTAGTTACATGTTCGTAAGCTCCACTATCATAATACCATTCAACTGTTTCGTTACTTTCTATATTTCTTTCAATTATGTTTACAGATTTTTCATCATTATCTATATTATATGGTTCATTTATTGATTCAATTAGCAAAGCATCATTAATATGTGGTTCACATAATGGTCTGATGTCTTCAAAATTATCATCTCTTTCGCTGTCACTTTCTTCATATTTAGAAGTTATTTTTTCCACTAAACTAAATGATTTTAATTCTTTTTCTTCATTTTTATGGTTTTTCTGGTAGAGTGATTGTTGCCTCCCTTCTTTTTTGTTTTCTCTTGCTTTCATATTGTATTTACAATCTTTTGTGAGATGTCCTCTTATCTCACAAATATGACAATATAAATTTTTGTTAGTTTTGTTATTGTTTCTGTTTATTTTCTTAACAAAACCTTTTCCTTTATGATAGTTTTTATTTTTATAACGTTTTTCAATTAGATCTATATCCATTGGATCATCATGATCATCATGTTCATCCATTGTATTTTCCCAATTTTCTAGATATGATCTAGCTGAAATTCTATCTTTTATACTTTCATATAATTGTCTGGCGGTAGTTTCTAAAGTTACATCTATAATGTTTTTAAAGTCATTTGGTAAAATATTGAACATGTACTTTAATTTTTCCCTTTCAGTCAAATTTACTCCGGCATCTTCCATTTCACCGAATATTTCATTTACGCTATCAGCCATCTTCATTATTTGGCTGCGGTCATTTGCCTTAAGTTTTCGCAATTTCTTGAGCCAGTATTCAGTGTCATTATTCTTATCACCGTATTTTGAAGTTAGTTTTTCCATAATTGTGAATGTTTTCTTCATTCTACTAACTTCCCTTAATATTTTTTCTTCAACGTTTTGAATCACCATAAGCATTAACTGAGAGTCTTTCTCTTCTGCTTTAGCAATGATTCTATTTCGGTTTTGAGTAAACACTTCATTGTAGTTTACATTTTCTCCACGATTTAATTGTAATTCCTCAATAATCTTCAGGATAGCTTTTACCGTCTTAGATTCTTCATTAGGATTAAGTCTATAGTTATTATCCTTCAGGTGAGAGATAACATCTTCTTCAATGAATTCTTCCATTCCATATCTCCTAGCTGCAGTCATGATAAGGAAATTCCATGTGGCAAAATTGGATACACCACGAAGACGTTGGTCCTTAGCTAAGTTAAATTGATAGGCCATCTTAATACTTTGTTAAAATCGATTTTTAAATTTAAAGCTTTGTAATTTATTATAGAGTACTGAGACTCTTAATCTATTATTGTTTAATATTTATTTATTAATAATTAGATATATAACGCAAGTGTTATATAAATGGTTAACAAAGATTTAAAGTACAGATAAAATTACATGTTTTTATATTTAATTGTGGCTTGTTCTAGATACATACTAATTTATATTTTAATTTGTAATTACAATATATTTAATATAATTTAATTTAATATTTTATTAAACTTAAGCTAGACTATAACTTTATATTAATAAAATTAACATACGTTAACAATAATAATAATAATAATAATAATAATAAAAATTTAATCTAATATAAAATTTATTCTCACACATGACGTCACATGTATTTATTCATAATTTTATTTATTTAAACAATTGTCACCCATTAAAACTGTACTCTTTACTCTATATAAAACTTAAAACAATATTAAAGGTATTATTTTGTTTTCTCTACTGATAGCCGATAGTCGGTTAATAATTATTATTATTATTTATAATTAAATTATAAATAAATAAAAAAAAATTATAAAAAAAAAAAAAAAAAATAGAAATAATTATTAATATGTGTTAAAAATTAAAATGTTTAAAAAATGATAATAATAAATTTTAAATATACAAGATTAAAAGGGATTAAGTAAAATAGATATGCTAAATTTATTATTTTTATTAGTTCTAATTTTATTATAATTATTAATTTATTTTTAACAATTTAAACAATAAAATATTTTTTAATAATATTATAATGATAATTATTAACTCAAAAAATCTAAAAACAATATTTTATTTCTTTTCTTTTCTTTTAAATTGATTTAAATAAAAGTAATTATATAAAATAATATTGACTCTAAATAATAATAATAATAATAATAATAATAATAATAATAATAATAATAATAATAATAATAATAGTAATAATAGTAATAATAATAATAATAGTAATAATAGTAATAATAATAATAATAATAATAATAATAATAATAATAGTAATAATAGTAATAATAATAATAATAATAATAATAATAATAGTAATAATAGTAATAATAATAATAATAATAATAATAATAGTAATAATAGTAATAATAATAATAATAATAATAATAATAGATAATAAATTAAAATGATATAACCATATAAACAAAATAATTACTATTATGATATTTTTTTTTATTTTATTTTTTCTATTTTTATTTTTATTTTTATTTTTTGTAATAGTAATTTTAATAATTATTACATTTCTAACATTAATTTAACTTTATAATCAGGACCCAATTCCTTACAAAGTCGATCATACGCTTTTTTAGCTTCTTTTAAAAATTCAGATATTTGTTCTTTACTCCATATTAAACCACTACCTGGATCATCCCAATTTAGGGCGTCGTTATGTAACTGGCCAAGACGTATCATTTCATCTTTAAGTTCTTGTGAAATAGGTAATAAAGATGTTTTAATGGGATAACCATATTTTTCATATGAAGCTTTATTTACGCTCCATACTAAATCTTCGACACACCATTCAAACATAAATTTCATTTCATAAGTTGCCATTTTATACCGATTGAAAATTCGTTTTTTTTTTTTTTAAATTTTTTTTGTGTTATTTATTTTTCTTTCTTTTTCTGTTTTTATATTAACTTATTATATTATAAATAATTTTGGTATTTAAATTTTAAAATAATTATTATTTAAAATATATTTTTAATTAAGGGTTTTTTTTTAATTATAATAAAATATTTTATATGATTAAAAAAATTTTTTTTTTGTGGATATAATTATATTTATTGTTATGAATAATAAAAAAAAAACGCTCTTTAATTAACAATTACTAAAAAATATTTTTGCTTAACCATATTTTTTTTATTTGTTCTGTTAATTTTTGTTTATTTATATATTGCTAATTAGGAATAGCAAAAATTCCTTTTTTTTTTTTTTTTTATATGAATCTTATTATTAAATTAAGAAAAAGATTTGTAGCTATAAGAAAAAAAAAGAAAAAAAAAATTAATATAAATAAAATAATAACCACAAACACAAATTTTAAACTCATACACAAATAAAAAAAAAAAAAAAAAAGAACAAATTAAATTAAAAGAAGTTCTATTAAATGTACTATAAAAAAAATAGAGATACACACCAGAATGAATATATTAGGGTTTTTTTTTTTTTTTTTGTGATCACAAAAAAAAAAAAAAAAAAAAAACCCTAATATATTAAAAAAAAAAATTTATAATATATTATAAAATTAAATTATTTTTTTTTCTGATTAAAAAAAAAAAAAAAAAAAAAAAAATAAATAAATAAATAGGATAAGAATATACTTCTTAGTTTCAAAATTTTATTAATTAATGATTAAATTTAATATAATTAAATTTAAAGAAAATTATAAAAGCTATTTATTAAAATTTCAATTAATAGATATATTCAAAAAAAAAAAAAAAAAAAAAAAAATAAAAATAAAAAAAATAATAGGATATAGTTATATAATATATATGAAATGAATATAATATAATATAATATAATATAATTAAAAAATATTTAATGTAATAATAAAAATATAATTATGGGTTAAAATTAATATAGTTGTCTTGTTTTAATAAATTTTCATTCATAATATTTTCTTCATTTGATTCCTTGCTTCTCTCTGACATGGAACCAATAAACCTCAATAATTTTTTTTTAGATATTTAAACTTCAATTTTTTATATACCCTCTTATATGGTGCTAAGGATTCTTTTATCCATGAATATTTCTTCAAAATAAGAATTGAATAAACTAAATATTTAATGATACATATAGACTTTTGCCATTTATAGAAGCACTTAACTTGCATTGTTGCACAGAATTCACCTATAGGTATGATATTTAGATCTAGTAAGGGAGAATTAGCAATTACTAAAGGGGGTTCCTTATTAAATCCGATTTTTTATTAAACTTCAGTCTCTATATTATATTAAAATCATCCTCATTAATTAAGAGAATCAAGACAATAATTAATATATGTATTAATAAACGATTGTACTACTATTGAATTATTCATATTTGAACCAAAGTTTTACCAATGATGTACAATTAAAGAATATGCCTTTTAAGGTAATTAAGACCTTTATTTGTGAGAAAGCCTAAGAACTCAAATAGAGATTTTTTAATAGATAGGTTATCATCAAGTGGAATTACTAAATAAATGTAGCTTGAAACCCTCGGGATTTAATACATTCCAAAAAAAAATGTAGGATTTTCATAATCATTGAAATATTTAATATTTAAGGGTTTAACCTATTTCTTAATATCATATAACATTTTGTTAATGTTTGCCCAATTGTAAACAAGTCATAATGGTTTTTTTTCATTTTCTTTTTTCTTGGAGCAATTAGTACAACATTTTCAATAAATAAACTTCCTCAACATTTTATAACTGTATTTTTTGTAATCCTAACACCATATTTATCGCTATTATTTAAAATAACATCTATATATAGATTAAATGAGATAGGTGATTAAGGATAGCTTTGATGAGCTCCTTTCTTGATTGGAAATTTATCAGAAAGCATATCCATAAATTTAGTACAAGCCTTGGACAAAGTACACAGATCTATCAAAAAATTAAAACAGTCACCACTAATACTTATATGATGAAGTTTTGTTAATATATTATATAAAGGAATAGAGTCATAAGTATTTTTAAAATCAAGAAAAACTTTATGTTTAGATTTCCCTTTGATTTACAACATTTATAAATTTCTTTAATTGAATTGAATAGGGTAATTCTTTTCGATTCCAGAAGCCTCATTATTTTGGATTAATAAATACATTTATTATCACATAAGAAGATTTTTTTTCTATAATAATTTTAGAAATGATCTTTAAACTTACAATGATAAGAGAGATGCTACGATAATTTGTACACAATAATAAATCCCCTTTCTTTGGAATGGACACTGTAAAAGTAGAGTTCCAATCTTTTGGAAAGGTTATAATTTTGAAGATTGACTTTTTCAACAAATTCTCTATTTGCATCTCTCATAAGGACGACTTTTCTGATATTTTACATCTTTACAAATTTCCTTTATATATCTCAATCAATGAAGATGGAATTAAATTTAAAAAAAAAAAAAAAAAAAAAAAAAAAAAAAAAAACATTATATTAAAAAAAACTTTTTTAAATATAAATAATTATTATTAATATATTTATTAATAATTTATTAAAATTTATTCTTTTTTTTTTTTTTATTTAATTTTTATTAAATCATGAAATAAAATAAATTTAAATTAATAAAAGTATATTTGAAATCCTGAAAAAAAATTTTTTATTTTTAATAAAAAATAAAGCCATTTATTATAAGTTAACTAATTTACAGGATAAATTATTTCTTAATTTATTTTATTATTACATGACTAGTAATACTAACTGTGATAAATAACTAATTAAAAAGGAATAAGATTGATGGATGGCATAAAAAGAAAATCTTATTAATATTTTCAATCATAATTAATCGTGTACTCTTCTTTTTGATTGATTTTTTTATAAAATTTATCATTATATATTATAACAATATAATATATTCAAGGAAAATTTTACATTATTAATATGTATATAATTATTTTTTAAGTAATTAATTAGAAATTGTAATTTTTTTTTTTTTTTTTTTTTTCTACAGCCATAATTATTGAGTACTTTAACTTCATTTGTTTATTCATTTATTAATTACATGAATATTTATTTTGTAAAAAACACAGAATTAATAAAAAATAAATATTATTTGTCCATTTTGAAAATAATAATATTTTAATTAGTAATGTGAAATAAAAAGTAATATTCAAAAAAAAAAAAAAAGAATATAAATAAATTCATAAAAAAGTTTATATGCGACGAACCTCACTTCCAGATTATAAAATTTCTTTATAAAGAATTACTTATTCTGGATTAGGTTTTGAATTGACTATCTGAAAGAAATTATGTTCTTCTCTTTCAGAAGCATTGGCCCTGCCTGGTTAGTTTGCGCTTATACCGTCGGAATAGCAATTCTTGTCGAGTACTAACCTTAGGAATAATATCTGTAAAGAGAGCCACAGATCGCACCAGGAATAGAGTTTTAGGATAATTACCAAAAATGATTTGGTTCTTAAACAAAACATCATATTCCTTTTTATAATTTAAATCAATAATGTATGCAACTCTTCCACCAAAAAGAAAGCTATATAATCGGTATCTCGTCACATATATATTTACATCCTCATTATTCAGAAAACTATTAATATGAATACTATTTTCACCAATTGACCTATTTACTATATTATTAGTAACGATACTATTATTTTCACTATTACTAATATTAATATTCCTTTTTTTACTTAACAATACTACTACTATTATTAATGATAATATTGTAATTGTTATTATTATCAATACTATACTTTTCATTATTACTATCAGAATTAATACAAGATCCTATATTATTCATATCAGTGACAACAGTGTTATTATGTTTTTATTTTTATTTTTATTTTTATTTTTATTTTTATTATTATTATTTATATTTTTTTTATAATTATTATTATTATTATTTTTGTAATTATTAATATTTTTATTTTTATTATTATTAATATTTCAATTTTTTATTATTATCATTATTATTATTTTTATTTTTATTTTTTATATAATTTTAATTTAATTATAAGGTAAAATTTTACGTGTATTTCTTTTTGTTTATTCAATCTATTTTCAATTCATCTCAACCTAGGTTTAAGTTTCTTGCTGTCAGTGCGAAGTAGAAGTGAATGGTTGATCTATATTTTGATATTTTTATTAAATTCCGGGGCTTCAATACGATGATAATTGGTAAATTTCTCTTGCTTATTGGTTGTTTGGTCGAGATTTTCTTTGGGTTGTTTGAAGAGTTCTGATAGGTTTTTTATTGAATTCTTCTACGAGAGGAACATCGGATATGCTAGGTACCAAAGGTGAGAATTTTGGGTTGTATCGATAGTTAACATAGAAAGTTGAGTGATTTAAGGATTCTTGAACTGTATTGTGTTAGCAGAATTCAGCTAAAAATAGGTAGTCGTTCCAGTTTGAACCTTTAAAATTTGAGTAGCAACGGATGAATTGTTCGATGATGGTGTTCACCCTCTCCATTAGACCATTGGTTTCATAGTGAAAAAGAGAAGAGAATTTCATCGAGATGTTCAAAATCTTACAAAGAGCTGTCCAGAATTTAGAAGTGAACCAAGAACCACGATCGGATAGAATTTCTTTGGGTCAACCATGGAGTCTAAAGATGATGCTCATAAAGGAATAAGCAGTGTCTTCAGCAGAAGGAACATTTGGAAAAAGGATAAAGTGTCCATCAATGGTTCTTCTTCATCACTAGAAGAAATACTATGATTTTCATAACTATTAAGATTAGTGTTATTATTATTTTTGAATTCTATGTAAACGTTCTATCAATGGTTCATCCTCATCTCTACTATCACTAATATAACATTCTTCCTATGTGGCCGCTACTTTTTCAGTTTCTTTCTTCAGAGACATTCGTGATAATACATCAGCAAGTTTGTTTAACTTTCCTGGTTGGTAGCATACTTCTACTTTATATTGACTGAAATCATTTATCAATCTTATGTGTTTAAATGCTTGAGGAGTTGTTTCATTAATTATTGCAACTAAAGGTAAATGATTTTTATATAAAATAGTTTTAAAAAGGATTCTCTAATATGTAATAACTAAATACGGTTAAACAATAATGGGCAGCTATTTCTTTAAATTCAGTAATAGGATAATTCAGCTCTGCTTTATGTAATTAATCATCAATACAATAAAGAGGAAATCAGATGATGATGTTACAAATACAAATTCTTCAAGAATTAAATTTAAAGAATAAGGTTCTGAAAAACGTTCCAATTAATATTCCTGCTTTACAAATAGCTAAAGAACAGAACTCAACTCAAATTCTAGTATTCTAGTTAAATCAAATAGTGCTTCCCTTCACAATTAGATCCTTCTTTTATGACAAAACCAAGTATTACTATAGCAAAAGGAAAAAAAATAAAAGCCTTAGAGAAGAAGAGATAAGAAAAATCAAATTATAACTTAAATATTAAAGAAAATTGAGAAAAATAAAATCTTGATAAAGTTCCAGTTAAGGGTAGTTCTGATATAAATAAATCCAAGAATAAAGAAAATGAAGATACATTAAATAAGGATGAAAATTTCAATTCCAATAAAGCCAATTCATCTAGAAATTTTTATGACAAACATAATAAACTTTCTTCTAATTAAGTTAAATTTGATATTGGCGATGAATTAAATTCCACTATTTATAATACTACTTTAGGAAAATCACTTGATATAAGCCCTACAGTAAGAAGTGAACTTCCAAAATTATTAGAATTCCAAAAAAAATAATTTAATTGGTGCTACTTCTAATCTGAATCCATCTATTACTGTAGTAAATAATATTAAACATAGTTATGAATCAAACTCGAAAGAAGTTACTGAATTGGCCATTGTTTTAGCCACCATGTAAAATGAAAAAGCTAGGTTACTTGTGGATACGTGTAGTAACATTAATGTTATTACAAGTGAATTTTTAAATAAATTTAAAAAACTATGAAAAAGGTTGGTATTTGTAATAATAGGATTCGACAAGTCGCAGTTGATTATAAAAAAAAAAGAAGATATGATTGTTAAGTTACTAGGGATTAGAGTTTTAACTATGAATTTTATTTATATAAAATTTTTTATAAAGTCAATACATTTAATATGTATATACAATTTAAGTAAAAATTATTATTGATTTTTAAAGAAATTTAATTTTAAACTATTCTAACCACTAATTATTATTTTAAACAAATAATAATAGAAAAAAAGATTTTTAATAAAGAAATTAACTATAAAATTATTATTAAATTAATTAATAATTAATTTTTAAATATATATCAAGTGCATGAGTTTTTTAATTAAGAAATAACATTATATATTTAGTAATTATTATTATAAAATATAGGAATATTTAATATAATTAGATTATAACTATAATAATTAGTACAAAATTTAAAAAAAAAAATTAATGTTATTATAAAATATTAATAATTAATAGAAGCTTTTTTAATAGAGAATTATTATTAATAATTAATACATAATTTTTATAATAAAGAAATATTATTATTAATAAAATTAAAATAAAATAAAATAAACGTTTTCATTGAGGTTAATTTGTATTAAAATAATTTATTTATTATTTTGTTTTAAAATGGATAATGTAAATACAAACAATATAATTATAAAATTATTGTTTAAAACAATATTTAATAATAAATAAATAATAATAATAAACAAAAGAACAAACGCTTTTAATTTTTATATATATATTTTAAAAATATTAATTAATAAAATATTAATTTTTAACCTTTAATTTTATAATATAAAAATAATATAAAGTTTATAATAAAAGAAAAAAATCAACAGGCCTTTTAAAAATAAAAGACATAAAATAACAAAATAAAAATTATATTTAATATAAATAAAAAATAAAATTAAAATAATTTATAATTAATAATAAATTTTTATTTTTAAAAAATTTATTAATTAAAAAAAATATTAATTGTATAATATATATAATATATATATTATTGATTATATTATTAAATAGTAGCTTTTATATTATTGAATAGAAATATATATATTATTAAATATATTAAAAAATAATAATTATAATAATTATATTAAAAATTATATAAAAATTTTTTTTTAATAATATAAATATTATATTTAATATTATATTTTAAATTAATTTCTATTAGTATAGTAATAAAATTTAAATTTAATTAAAAATATTACATGGTAATGTTGACAATTAAAAAAAAAAACAAAGGAAAAAATGTATAATTAAATTTTTTTGTATAAAATAAAATATATTTTATAATATATTTTAACATTTTTAGATATAATATAATATATTTAAACATTTTTAGATAAAATACATTTTATAATATATTTTAACATTTCAGATAATATATTTTATAATGTATTTTATAATTTATTTTATAATATATTTTAATATTTCAGATATAATATATTTTATAATATATTTTAACATTTCAGATATAATATATTTTAACATTTCAGATATAATATATTTAAACATTTTTAGATATAATATATTTTATAATATATCTTAACATTTTGGATATAATATAATATATTTTATATTATAGTTAAACATTTTGGATATGATATAATGCAATATATTTTATAATATATTTAAAAATTTTAGATATAATATATTTTATAATATATTTTAGCATCTCTAAATTTTTTAAATATAATTTATAAAATATATTTATTTTCAAATTTTATATATTAAAAATATATATAAATTTTTAATTGACTAAATAATATTATATAAAAATAATAAATAAATCAATTATTCTTAATAAAAATTTTTAATTTTTATTTTTATTTTTATTAAAAAAATTTTTTATTTTTAGAAATTTTATATAAAATTATTATTATTATTATTATTATAATTAATTTCATGCTAATATGAAAATAAAAATGTGAAAATCTATTATAATATTATAAGAGTAATAATTGAATTAGAACATGAACAATTTTAATCTAAATATAATTGGAAAGGTAAATTTAAATTTACATAAACATATTTTAATTAAATTTTCATTAATATTAAAAATATAAATATAAAAAGAAAAGATAAATATAAATTTAAAGGTATATGCATTTTAAATTAAAATATTATTAAATTAATTATTTTGTTATTTTTTTTATATTTTATAAAATAATGAAACAATACTATAACACTATATTAATAATATATTTATATAATAAAATAAATAAAAGGGTAATATTAACAATAACCATATAAATATAAAAAGAAAATGTAAGTTTAAATTAACATATACATATTTAAAATAAAATTTTGAAATTTAATATTTTTTTTTTCTAATTTAATTTTTTTTTTTATATTATATAAAAAATAAACGATAAAAATTATGTTATAAAGATTACTTATATATAAACAGAAAATAAAGTATTAATTTTATTAATAATAAAAAAAGTAAGTTCAAAATAACATGTACATATTTAGATAAAAATTTAATTGAACAAACTAAGATGAATAAATCTTTAAATTTTTCATCATTACTTGATTCATTTGTTCTTTAATATATTTTTTTATTGGTATAATTTGTTTCATTAATATTTTTTTATATTTATTTCAATAATTTTTAATGAAGGATATTATCAATTATACTTACTAAATCTGATTTATTATTATTAATGTAATAGATATATAATAGATATATCAATTTTAGCAACACACCGCAACAAAGTAGTATTAATTAAAGATTGTACAATTCTTAGAATTGTTTTATTTGAACTTAAAAGGGGAACAATATATAATGCTTTGCTAATAGTATAATATATATTCCAAATAACGTTATGATCATTGTAATATTTTATTAATAATTTAACAATTTCTTCTTTATTTCTACTAATTGCCAATAAGACCGGATAAATAATTCCATGTCCACATTCTTTTTTATTCAATTCCAAAGTTATTATGCTTATTAATATAATTAATAATTTAATCATTTCAACATTATTACAAAAAAGTGACTCTAATAATGGATGAGTCATTCAATAGTAAATTTTTATTTATTTTTTTTTAGCATATTTAATAAATAAATTAACCATTTATACATTATTAGTATCGACAATAGAAAAAAGTGGATATTCTCCATTTTTATTCTTTTTGTTCAATTCCAAAATTTTATTATTATTATTTGTATATTTAATTAGTAATTTAACCATTTTTATATTATTATTATTAATTGTTGATAAAAGTAGATAATTTAGCTCATGTTCCTTTTCAATCAATTACAAGATTTCTATATGTTCCTCTGCATTTTTAATTAACAATTTAGCTATTTCTATATTATTATTATTATTATTATTATTATTATTATTATTATTAGCTGATAAAACTAGATCTATTCTTTTATATTTTTCATTAATTTTTAAATTAATGCAATTTTCATAGTAATTAATTAAATAATTTGTTCATTTTTAAGTCATTTCTATAAAAAGCATATTTAATTTTAATTGGGATTGATATTGATGATATATCTTCTTCATTTAATTCATTGGAAGTACTTAAAAATAAATTTAATTTCCTTTTAATGGCATAATCTATTAATAATACTACTATTTCTATATTATTTTTCTTAAGAGCTGAAAATAACGGATACTCCAAATAATTATTTTTTTTTATTCAATTTTAAATCAATTCTTTTTTCAATAGCATAATTTATTAATAAGTTTACTATATCTTTATTATTGTTTTTAATTGCCAATAATAATATTGGATAGTATTCATTATTATCGTCACTATTCAGTTTCAAAATTATAATAGATTTTTCAGTATAATTAATTAACAATTGATCCATTTCTTTATTATCATTTTTAATGGTAGACAAAAGTGGAGAGCGTCCATATTTATCATTTTCATTTAATTTTAAAGTAATATTTGTTTCTTTGGAATAATCTAATAATTTATTAACCATTTTTATATTATTATTTCGGTAGTCTAGAACAATAGATAGAATCCATAATTATCTTTTTTATTTAATTCTAAAGTAATATTTTTGTCTTTGAAATAATCTAATAATTTATTAACGATTTCAGTATTATTATTTCCAGCTGCTATTAATAACGGATAAAAATTTTCATATTTTTCATTCAATTATAAATCAATATTTTTTTCTAAAGAATAATTTATTAATAATTGAATCATTTCTATATTATTATACATGGTTGCTATTAATAATGGATAATAATGGATATTGTCCACTAAGATCTTTTTCATTTAATTTTAAAGTAATTTTTTTTTTCATTAGCATAATATTTTAATAATTTAGGTATTTCGATATTATTTTTAAGAAAAGCCATTAAAAGTGGATAATAACTATTTTCTTTTTCTTTTTTATTTAACTCTAATAAAATATTATTTTTTTTTTTTTTTTTTTTTTTAGCATAATCAATTAATAGAAGAACCATTTCTATATTATTATTTTTGGTAGTTCAAAACAATGGAGAGTGTCTATAACTATCTTTTTCATCTAATTTTAAAGTATTTTTTTTTTATTAGAATAATTAATTCTCAATTGAACCATTTCTTTATTATCATTAATAATGGCATACAAAAGTGGATAATAACCAAATTTATTATTATTATCGTTTAATTCTAAAATAATATTTTTTTTCTTTGGTATTATTATTTTTGGTAGTCCAAAACAATGGTTAGAGTCCATCATAATTATCTTTTTCATTGTATATATCGAAAATATATTTAAAAAATATTTAATATAATTAGAAATTTTAAATATTCAAATTGTTAATTATAATTATTAAAGTTAGTATAATGTTAAGACAATTTACAAAAAATAAAATAAAATATTATTTAAATTTATATATATATATATACATTAAATATTATTTTATTATTATGCTACTTTTAAGAAAAAAAAAAAATTTTTTTTTCTTAATTGTAGTATGTAATTTCTTTAAATAATAATAATTTTATTTATCCATTAACAAATAATTAATTTTTGAATAATATTCATTAGATTTAATATATTTCCTATTTAAGAGTCTAAAAATAAAAAAAAATATTTATAATATACTGATTATTTTTAAATCCTAATTGTATTTTTTTTTTTTTTTTTTTTTTTTTTTTTTTCAAATAATAATATAATCCTTACCATACAATAATATAACTTTTACCATATAATAATATTAATCAATAATAATGGCAAAAGCAAGTTTAATATTAATAGGGGAAACGGGTAATGGGAAATCCTCTCTTGGAAATTTTATACTTAAGAAAAATGTATTTCCAGTGAGTGATAATCCTGAATCAGAAACTAAAATAACCAGAGGTGAACATGGAGGAAATAATGTTACCGATGATATATTTGTTATAGATACCCCTGGTTTAATGGATGCAGAAGGAACCGATAAAGAACATTTAATTCAAATGGTGGATTATATCAAAAGTAATCCAGGATTACAAGGAATTGTCATTGTATTTAATTTTCATCAACCAAAACTACCCATGAATATCAGAACATTAATTATGTTATTATGTAATGTATTTCCTAGAGCTGATTTTTGGAGGCATGTAGCCTTAGTATGGACAAAATTTTATAGTTGTCTCTCCCAAAAACAAAAAGATAAAAAAGATATTGCCGTCAATAAATTTATGCCCAAAATACTTGATTTAGTTAAAGAAACTCATGGAGATATTTCCATCAATTCTTTCCCAACATTTTTTGTAGATTCTGATCCAGAAGAAAATGATGAATTTTCAAATGAGGAAATTAGTAGATTAATTGCATGGGTTCATACCCTAACTCCTATCGATGTTACCAAAGTACAAGAAGCGGATCCAAATATCGAAAAAATTGAAGAAGAAGAAGACATTAGAGAAAGTAAAACGGTAGAAGGAAATGTGGAACATATTAAATTAGAATATTTCAAAAGAAATAAAGAAATACATTATGATGATAGTATTACTTATTCAGACTGGGTCAAAGTAAAAGAAGAAGAAAAAGAAAATGTACTTCCAAGAAAGTTATTAAGAGAAGAAATAGAAACAAAAGAAGAAAAGCATGAAAGTTCCACTCCGAAATTTGCAGGAGGTGGTGGAGGTAGTGATCTAACCTTACCGGGAGCTTTAGCTGGGGGTGTATTATTTGGTGGTGTAGGTGTTCTTGGTGGAGCTTTACTTGGTGGAGCTCTTGGAGGAGGAGGTGGTGGTGGTCCACAATATGTTGGAAATGAGGTAAAAGTTATTACTGATTACTATCGAAGAACGGTTCGAATCTATAATGATAATACTGTTGAATATGGAAATTGGGAAAAATATGATTCGAAAGTGAGCACTTTTTAACAAAAAAAAAAAAATTGTACTATTTAATAAAAAAGGTTTTAATAATTTCTACATTTTGAATAGATCAAACCAAATTTTAAAAAGATCAATATTATTACTATTATTTTTAAAAAATTATTTTAAAATATATAATAAAAAATTATTTTTAAATGTATAATAAAAAATTATTTTTAATATTTATTATATATTATTATTATAATATCAAGCGTTTTTATTATTATTATTACGATTATTATTACTTAATTTATTATTATTATTATTATTATTAATTATTGAGAGATAAAATTATTATTCATTATCATAATTATAATAATGATTTTTTATTATTATTGGTAAAAATTTTAATAATTAATTATTTAAAAAAAATTGAATTATCCCCATTTTTTTTTTTTTTTATTTTCTTGTATTTAAATACTTTAAAAAGTTTGTTGATAAAAATTCCCCTTTCATAACAATAATTATTTATATATTTAAAAAAAAAATTATTAAAATTTTTATTTATTACAGTTTAACCCCCATACCCATGCCACGTACTATACCCCTATAAAAATGAAAAAATTTATTTTATCCCGTTTTTTAAAAAAAAGTCAAAATAAAACTTGATGAATAATAAAAATGAAATATTTTTAATGATATTTTATTTAAAAGTATTCAGTCCATTTTAAATTTCTTATATAGGATATATTATATAATATTATTTTTAGTACCTATTATATATATATATATATATATATATATATATTTTACTATTTATTTAAAGGGTTAAATAAACCTAATATTTTTTTATATGATTTATTTATTTGGATTATTGAAAATAAAGAATATTTTATTCCTGTCACATAATTTAAAATTTCATTAAATATATATTAAATCTAATTTCTATTTAATATATTTTTATAAATGATGACATCAAAAAAATTATTAAAATTTATATAAAATACATTTATTACAAGAGACTTAATTATTTCAATTTTAAAATATAAAAAAAAAGATATTTTTGTTTTTATATATATATATTTATTTTTATATATACACCGGAAATAAACAATTTAGTAGGTGAATGTATTAAAATTAAGTTTTTTATATAAGTTTAAAAAATAATCTAATATTAAAATTTGAAAATAATAATCAACATAAGCTTGAAATAACACCATTTTTAAGTGAAAAGAAAAAATCAAAATGGTTTCAGCAAAATTAATATTAATTGGTGAAACAGGAGTAGGAAAAAGTAATTTAGGTAATTTTATATTAGAGAAACAAGTTTTTAAAGTTAGTGATGATCCTAATTCAGAAACAAAAATAACACAAGGTGATCATGGTGATGGTGAAAGAAGTGATATATTTGTCATTGATACTCCAGGTCTTCAAGATGCTCAGGGTACAGATAAGGAACATTTAACTCAAATGATTGATTATATCAAAGCTAATCCTGGATTACAAGGTATTGTAGTGGTTATCAATTATCAACAACCAAGATTAGCTTTACATATAAAAACAATATTACAAATTTTATGTAATGTTTTCCCTTCATCAAGCTTTTGGTCGCATGTAGCCATAGTATGGACTAAATTCTTTTATTATCTTCCTCCAAATATGAAAAATAAACGTGAAACTACTTCCAGTAAATATGCTCAAGAAATTTTAGAATTAGTAAGAAGTGCCAATGGGGACTCCTCTATTCAGTCTTTCCCGACTTTCTTTGTAGATACCGATTTTAATAGAAAAGATCCAGATACTTGTGTGGAAATAAATAAATTAATTGATTGGGTTAGTAAATTAAGTCCGGTGGATGTGACCAAAATAAGACACGCTGACACGGAAATAAAAGAAACTTCAAAAGAAACGGATATACGAGAAACGAAAAGAACCGTAAAAAATATTGAATATATTAAGAAGGAATACTATGAAAGAGATAAAAAAATACGGTATGATGGAAATGTTTTATACTCTGATTGGAGAAAGGTTAAAGAAATAACGATTGAAAATAAATTACCCCGAAAATTAATAAATACGACAATTGAGGAAAAAGAAGAATCTTGGACACCTCCCCATGGTTGTCATGGTCCACCACCAGGTCATCATGGTCCACCTCCCCATGGTTGTCATGGTCCACCACCAGGTCATCATGGTCCACCTCCCCATGGTTGTCATGGTCCACCACCAGGTCATCATGGTCCACCTCCCCATGGTTGTCATGGTCCACCACCTCATGGTTGTCATGGTCCACCACCTCATGGTTGTCGTCCTCCTCCACCTGGACATCATGGCTGGCGTCCACCTCCACCAGGTTGTCACCCTCATGGACCCCCACCAAAAATACACTACGAAAGAACTGTCAGTACCTATAATGATGGTACCGTGGAATTCGGAGAATGGAAACGAGTTTAAATAATTTAAATCAAAAAAAAAAAAAAATAATAATAATAATAATAAATAATAATAATAATAATAATAATAATAATAATAATAATAATTATAATAATAATAATAATAAATAATAATAATAATAATAATAATAATAATTATAATAATAATAATAATAAATAATAATAATAATAAATTATAAAATTTTTTATTAATAATGATTAAATGCCTATTAAATTTTTAAGTTAAATAAATCGATTTGATTTAAATTTTAAGTTAAAAAAAATATTAATTTTATTAGCTTGAATTTATTTCCTAATGTAATATTTTTCAAATATTTCTTTAAAAAAAAAAAAAAAAAATAAAACTTTGTATTTACTTTAATTAATAAAAAAAAATAAATTTATTAGAGACAATTTCTGTGGTTATTAATTGTAACCCATATTTTTTTTCCTTATAGATAAAAAACTTTTGATTTGTAAATGGTAATCAATTAAATTACTAATAATTTTGTATGAACTATTTAAAATAATAATACTAATAATACTTTGAAAAATTAATAACTTTATTTTCTATTTAAAATTTAATTTTATTCAATTTTAAATTTAATAATCCAATAAAAAAATTATATTTCTTATTTCTCCATAAAAATTTTTTTATATGTTTAATTTTACGAATTCTTTTATATATAAAATTTTATTTTTTTAATCTATTTATTTATACATAATATTAATCAATAATAATGGCAAAAGCAAGTTTAATATTAATAGGGGAAACGGGTAATGGGAAATCCTCTCTTGGAAATTTTATTCTTAAGAAAAATGTATTTCCAGTGAGTGATAATCCTGAATCAGAAACTAAAATAACCAGAGGTGAACATGGAGGAAATAATGTTACCGATGATATATTTGTTATAGATACCCCTGGTTTAATGGATGCAGAAGGAACCGATAAAAAACATTTAATTCAAATGGTGGATTATATTAAAAGTAATCCGGGATTACAAGGAATTGTCATTGTATTTAATTATCACCAACCAAAACTACCCATAAATATCAAAACATTAATTAAGTTATTATGTAATGTATTTCCAAATGCTGATTTTTGGAGGCATGTAGCCTTAGTATGGACAAAATATTATTCAAATCTTTCAGAAAAACTGAAAGAAAAGAATAAAATATATATCAATAAATTTATGCCCAAAATACTTGATTTAGTTAAAGAAACTCATGGAGATATTTCTATCAATTCTTTCCCAACATTTTTTGTAGATTCTGATCCAGAAGAAAATGATGAATTTTCAAATGAGGAAATTAGTAGATTAATTGCATGGGTTCATACCCTAACTCCTATCGATGTTACCAAAGTACAAGAAGCGGATCCAAATATCGAAAAAATTGAAGAAGAAGAAGACATTAGAGAAAGTAAAACGGTAGAAGGAAATGTGGAACATATTAAATTAGAATATTTCAAAAGAAATAAAGAAATACATTATGATGATAGTATTACTTATTCAGACTGGGTCAAAGTAAAAGAAGAAGAAAAAGAAAATGTACTTCCAAGAAAGTTATTAAGAGAAGAAATAGAAACAAAAGAAGAAAGAATGGACACCACCACACCAATCATGGAAAAGGTTGAGGGTAGTAATAATCAAGGTTTAGTAGCTACGTTAAATCCAGTTGATACTGGAGCTTTTACTATCCAAGGTAGTATCAATTTAAATGATATACTTGGTAAAAAAAATCCTTATCATTTTATTGGAAATAAGAAAAAAATTATTATTAAATATTTTAAGCGAACGGTTAGAATCTATAATGACAATAGTATTGAATATGGAGATTGGGAAAAATATGATACTGAAACCATTGAATCCTAATTATTTTATGCAAAATATATGTAAATAATTAATTAAAATTATTTATAGTTTCGCCAAAAATTATTATTATTATTAAAAGAAAAATTATTATTATTCATGATTTGGCTAAAAATTATTATTATTAAAAGAAAAATAAATGTGGTATAGGCAAACAATATTATAAAATAAATATAAATAATCCAATATAATATTAATATATATATATATAACAGACGAAAAATATTATAAAAAAAAAATAAATAATCAAATTTAATATTAATATATATATGAATTTTTTTTTTTTTTTTTTTTTTTTTTTTTTTTTTTAAAAAAAAAAAAACAAATATATATATATATATATATATATATAAAAGATTTTACTATTAAAGTTTTATATTTTATGAATAAACCAAAAATTTAGTTACGTTAAACTTATAATACTGTTAAAGTCATTTTTCCTTTATATTTATTTAAATTATTAATAGTGTAATTTTATATTATTAATGTTTAATAACATATTAGAGTAAAAAACTAAAGATAATTGATATTATTATTATTCATATTACTATTATTTATTATTTATTATTATTATTATTATTATAATATCATGTTTTTTTATAACTATTTATTATTATTAAATATAATTATTATTACTATTAATTATTATTATAATTATAAATAGTAGTAATAATAGTAGTAGTAGTATCATATAATATCAAGTTCTTTTTTATTATTATTATTTATAAAACTTATTATATAAATTTTGATAATAATTTCTTTCTTGAATTATAAATTACAATGTTATTACAAAAGTCTATCAGCATAAAATTGAAAAAATTATTTTATTAAAATTTTTTTATATCGTTATTAAATAGTATTTATAGAGACCCTCAAATTCATGATTAGGAATATTATTTCAAGTTTATAAATATTTATTAATATAATAGTAATATTATTTTAAGTTTAAAAAAAATAATGAAAATTATATTTACAAATGTGAATTCTTTTTTTTTTAATATCAATTATAGTTATGTAATTATATGTTAAAAAAAAAAAAAAGATAAATCAATATTGGATTATTATTTTAATTTTATGTTAATATATGATATAAAAATTAAATGATATATCCATGAACGAACATGACTATTTTTTTTTAAAAAAATAATAATTACAATACATTTACAATAATGATATATCAAGACCTTATTAATTTCTTTGTTTCATACTTTACAATGGAAAGCTTTACTACTTTGTATATATATATATATATACCAAATGTAAATACAACTAAATTATATTTTTTATTTGTTATCAATAGCCATTAATTAAATACAAACAATTTCTTTTTAAATAATTATATATATATATACATTTAATTGTAATTATGTTTATTTTAAAATGTATTTATAAAATTTAAAAGGTTATTGAATAATATTTATTAAAAACAAATAAGAATAAAAAAAAAAAAACATTATTTATGTAATTTTTTATGATTCCATATTTGAAATAATTTCAGAGTTTATAGATCTATATCTAAATATACTTTTATTAATTGTTTAAATAATCTATTTATTAATAATTAATAATGTTCATTTTACCATTTTTATAAACATTAAATGTATTGACATTTATTATAATTAATTATTTATTGATATAAAATAATTATTTTAATTCTTTTAATTTCAAAAAAAAAAAAAAAAAAAAGTTTCGTAAATGTAATTTTTGGGTGTGTGTGTGGGAATGTGTGTATTATTCCATCTAAAAAGTAATATTTGTATAAATTACAAAATGTCACAACCACCACCACCACCACCACCACTTTTATATACCGTTTTAATTCTTGTCGTTTCAGTTTTACTATCATATTTTCGCCATTCTCCATATTCCACTGTACCATCATTTAATACATTGATCGTTCTTTCATACCAATCAATTTGATGTATTTCACAATCCGGAGTTTTTTTATAGTTTTCTTCTTTTTTTCTATCCATATGTGTTTCGATGACTTCTTTGGGAAGAAGTTTATCTTTATTTTTTTCATTATATTTTATCCAATCAGTATAAGATATACTACCATCATAGTATATTTGCTTCTTTCTTTTGAAGTATTCAATTTTAATATGTTCAACATTTCCTTCAATAGTCGTGGTGGTTCTTTCATCTTTTTCTTCAACTGTTTCCTTAATGACCGGATCTACTACTCTTACTTTTTTTTCATCAATTGGATCTAATTGATGAACCCATGCAATTAATCGATTCACTTCTTCACATGAATGCAAATCCTTCTGTTCAAAGTCAGAATCTATAAAGAAAGTTGGAAAACTATTAATGTTTGGATCACCATTGGTTGCTCTAACTAAATCTAATACTTCAGGAAGATAACGTCTAATTTTAACTTCTTTTTGTTGTTTAACTTCTTTAGGAAGAAAATAGTAATATTTCGTCCATACTAAAGCAACGTTTGACCATATCGTTGGACAAGGAAACATATTACATAATAGTTGAATGATGGTTTTTACATTTAGAGGAAATCGATCTTGATGATAATTAAATACAAGAATGATACCTTGTAATCCTGGATGACTTTTAATATATTCCACCATTTGAATTAAATGTTGTCGATCCGTTCCTTCAGCATCTTGTAATCCTGGTGTATCTATTACAAAAATACCAGCATTATCACCATCTCCTTTTTCTCCTTTAGTTTCTTTAGTTTCTGATTCAGGATTATCACTCACTGAAAATACTTGCTTATTGAGAATAAAATTTCCTAGAGAAGATTTTCCATTTCCTGTTTCACCAAGTAAAATTAAACTAGCATTTATCATTAGTTGTTATGTGTAATGTTATTCCTATAAAAAAATAAAAAATAATTATTCTTTTTATATAATTTATTAATAACAACTATTTTAATATTTCTAACAGAAACTAATGAAAAATAAATAATAATTTAAAAAAAATATTATTAATCAATATTTTCAATAATATTATAAAAAATTATTTCTTTTTTGTATAAAATCAGTTAAGAAAAAAAATTGTAATAAATTAAATAATTATTAGATGTTTTTTTTTTTTAACAGTTAATATTAATTGAACGTTAAAAATTGTTTTATTTTATATTTTAAAATTTAAATTTATTATATCTACAATAATACATATATATATATATATATTTTTTTTTGCAATCTTTTTCAATTTAATTTACCAATAAAGAAAAAAAATGGAATCAAATAATAATAAAGTTACAAAAATATGGTTAACAAAGCAATCCCATTCTCATAAAATTTTAATATAAAAAAATGTATTACAAGTAAAATTTCTTGGAATAAAAATTGGAATAATTTAAATTTAATTAGTATAACTTTATTTTTATTTTAATTTTTTTATTTTATTTTATTTTTATTTTTATTTTTTAAAATTTAAAATTATTATAAATTAAAATTAATCCAATAAATATTGTAAAATTAAAAGAGATATTATAAAATTATAAGAGATATTGTAAAATTAATCCAATAGATATTGGAATATTAAAACAAATATTTTCATAATAATCTTTTTTATAATTTTAATAATTCGTATATTAAAAAACTAAATTTATGGTATTTACAACCATGACACCATCTTTTTCATTATAATTTCATTATACACTTATTTCATTATATATATTTTGAGTTTTTTTATTATAATATTATAGTATAAGTTAAATAATATATATCGAAAAAAAAAATTTTTTTAAATTAATAGATAATAATAAATTAGCACAATATTCATATAATAAATTTAACTTATACTATTATATTTAATTTATCATTATCTGTTAATTTAAAAAAATTTTTTTTCGATATATATTATTTGTATTATGACAAAGGAGTAAAAAAGGGTTTTTATTTTTAAAAAAAATTTTATTAAAATTTTGTTAAGTTTTGTAACATTAAATAAAAAGATTAGATCATAAAATATTAAATGTAGTATTGAAATGTAGTATTGATAGTAATTAATAGTATATTATATATATATTTAGGATTGAGTTGAAATTTTTTTTTTGTTTTAGTATTATATTAGAGTCTTCGTGAAGTGGATTGACTATCTACTTTTCTCCATTCTTCATTTTCAACACTACCATCATTGAAAATTTTAATTGTTTTTTCAAAATAATCAATTGTTTTTGTTTCGATGTATCCAACACAAACTTGATAGGAATAGCCTCCACCAAAGATACCCCATAATGGTCCATCCTCATGCCTCCATTCCATTATCGGTGATTTATTATAACTTTCTTCAGATTTTTTATCTGTTTTAGTTTCCAGTAATTCCTTCGGAAGAATATTATCATATTCTTCCTCTTTGTATTTTTCCCAATCGGTATATGAAATATTTCCATCATAATAGACTTGTTTATTTCTTTTATAGTATTCTTTTTTAATATACTCTACATTTCCAACAATATCTTTAATGACTCTGATATCTGTTTCTTCTGATGTTTCTTTAATTACAGGATCTGCAGCTTTAACTAAACCTACATTAATTGGATCTAGGGTATGAACCCATGCAATTAATCGACTAATTTCTTCATTTGTAAATTCGTCAACATTTTCAGGATCAGAATCAACGAAAAATGTTGGAAAAGAATTGATGGAAAGATCGCCATGAGTTTCCTTTACTAAATCAAGTATTTTGGGCATAAATTTATTGATACATATTTTATTTTTTTCTTTAAGCTTTGGTGGAAGATAATAATAATATTTTGTCCATACTAAGGCTACATGCCTCCAAAAATCAGCTCTAGGAAATACATTACATAATAACTTAATTAATGTTTTGATATTCATTGGTAGTTTTGGTTGATGAAAATTAAATACAATGACAATTCCTTGTAATCCCGGATTACTTTTAATATAATCCACCATTTGAATTAAATGTTCTTTATCGGTTCCTTCTGCATCCATTAAACCAGGGGTATCTATAACAAATATATCATCGGTAACATTACTTCCTCCATGTTCACCTCTGGTTATTTTAGTTTCTGATTCAGGATTATCACTCACTGGAAATACATTTTTCTTAAGAATAAAATTTCCAAGAGAGGATTTCCCATTACCCGTTTCCCCTATTAATATTAAACTTGCTTTTGCCATTATTATTGATTAATATTATGTATAATTAAATAGATTATAAAAAAAATTTTATATATAAAAAAATTCTTAAATTAAACGTATAAAAAATTTTTTATTGAGAAATAAGAAATATAATTTTTTTATTGGATTATTAAATTTAAAATTGAATAAAATTAAAATTTTAAATAGAAAATAAAATTATTAATTATTCAAAGTATTATTAGTATTATTATTTTAAATAGTTCACACACAATTAGTAGCAATTTAATTGATTACCATTTACAAATCAAAAGTTTTCTATTTATAAGAAAAAAAGAAGTATGGGTTACAATTTATAATCACAGATAATGTCTCTAGTAAATTTAATTTTTTTTAATTAATTAAATTAAATACAAAGTTTAATTTTTTTTATTTGCTTGTACATCTGCTCTACTAAAGATGTAATTTTATTACATTTTAAACAATAGATAGTTAACGTAGCTCCTTCATCGTAATAACCAAGTTGTACACTTCATATATCTGAATTTCTTGATTGACATGTCTTACATTTCAAAAGATCATCTAACATATTATCATTATCTTTTTTTTTTTGTACTTATTGATAATTTTTATTTTTTTTGTTCTATTAATCCATCTTCTTCAATTAATGGCGATTCATTAAAAAATTTATCTAATGATTCTGATAAATAATTTTCCAATTCTATTTGTCTTAAATCTTAAGTATTTTAAAAATTAAATAAGGATACGTAATTAAATCAATGCAGTAACTTTTTAACGATGTGCAATTAAATAAAAATAATAATTAAAACAAATGAAAATAAATAAATTAATATATTTAATTAAGAAAAATATTATTATTTATTAATACTTGATAAAAAATAAATTTTTTTTTCTATTTCATTTTAAAATTCCATTTCTATATAGATTATCTTTAAAATTTAATAATTAATTATTTTTTTATTAATCATTTAATTTAAATTGAAGTAGTTTATTGTACAATATGCAATCCATTAAAGAAGTTTAAGTTTTGAATAAATATATCAGTTATCTATATAAATAAACTTAATTTTACCAATTATTTATAAAAAAATATCTTTATTTATTTTAATATTTTATCTATAAACTTTTTATATTTATTTTTATTTTTATTTATAATATAAAAAATTATAAAAATTATATAATATATTTTATTTATTTTTATAATTAATTAAAAAATTTTAAATATCGTAATTTTTAAATAATATTTATCAAAATTTATTTTATTTTATTTTATTTTATTTTTATTTTTCTATATATATATATATATATATATATATTAATATTTGTAATTAATATTAAATACAATTATCATAATATTATTTGAAATTATATGAATAATATCATATAATAACATATTTAATATAATATTAATAGTCATAATTTCTTTCGTTCCATATTTCATCATTTATCAATTCTCCTCCTGATATAGTAGTTTGACCTGCTAGAGATGCTGTATCAATTTTTTTTTGATCAACTTCTTTTACTTTTTTTTTAACCTGTTTCCTTAGATATGTCTTTTAAAGATGTTTTTAGAGATTTTTAAGTAAATTTTTTCATCAACTTTTTGCAAACATGTTTTTTTATGTGTTTATTTTCTTTTTTTGATAAGAAATATAACACTTTGTTAAAATGAAAATTCAATTAAAATTTGAGGAAGAGGAGAAATAAAAAATATTCTTTATTCTAAATGAGTTTGATTATTATATAAATTAATATTATCATTTTCATTATTAACTAAAACAAATCTTTTATTTTTACCATCCTTTATATCCTTATTAACATATGAAGTATTTTTATCTATATAAGGAATTCTATTTACTTCTTTATATTGATTATTATGATATTCATAATCATCTATACTTTAATAACAATATTCACTAGTATCTTAATGCTCTTTATATCTCACTTAATTTATCAGGCGATCCTTTAGTGTTAGTTATATCATGTGTATCATCCTCCGTTACTCCATGAATAATTGCATCTGAAAATTTGGTATTAAAAGTAAATCTTATTATCTGAAGATTCACTACTAGAATTGGAATGAGCTAATATTGCTGCTAAAGAACTTGTTTCTGTATTAGAGTCGGAATATGTAATAGTATTACCATTGGTTATAGTAGATGCTACTTCAATAGTATTAGAAATTTCATCCATTAAAGTATCAGTATTACTTTCAGTAGTACCTATAGTGTGTGTTTAAACTTTAGCTGGATTTACACTAGCTAATGGAATACATTTTTGTTGAATATTTTTCAATTTGTCATAAATTTTATTAATATAAGTCATTGTTCTATTTTTAAAATCACTAATCGTATCATTACCTTGTAAATATGGATCATCAATAAAGGTATTTTCTTCAATATAATCATTATTATCCTTATTTTTATTATTATCCTTATTTACATTACTATCCTTATTATCATTAGAATCTTCAAGTCTTCTTTTTTCGTAATTTATTTTGAATACTGGAGATATCGTAATGCATACCAATACTTTTAACCGTTGTACTATTATCGCACTATGAAACTCCTTACCAAGTGGGTCCCAATACTTTTGCATATTCTTCAATTGTTTTAGCGTAGACAATATTGCCTTCATTATCAAAATTC
Source organism: Neocallimastix lanati (nom. inval.) (assembly GCA_016946835.1). NCBI lineage: Eukaryota > Fungi > Neocallimastigomycota > Neocallimastigomycetes > Neocallimastigales > Neocallimastigaceae > Neocallimastix > Neocallimastix lanati (nom. inval.). The sequence goes on from JACVTC010000148.1 coordinate 286,786, forward strand.
GCGTGATCATAAACATTAGATACCCTTTTTTAATCGTACCGATAAAATACTCTTGATTCTTTTGCTAAAGTAAAATTTACAAGGAATATACAAATTGCAAAGATTAAAAGTTTCATAATACTATTTTATTATAATATTTATTTATTATAAATTTTGTAAAAAAAAAAATAATAATAAAAAATCATTTTATAAAAATAATATTATTATAATTAATAATATTATTATTTAAATAAATTATGAATTCTTTTTATTAAAATTGGAGTAAGCGATTTAGTCAATAAATTATATCAATAAATTATATAAAAATTTTAAAATACATTTCAAGCTTTATTTATTGTGAGATTTTTTTATTTTTTAAAAATATATTTATAGATAATTAATTAATTAATTCATATATCTATTTTTTATTTCAAAATTATTATTAAATTTATCATTCGATGTTGATGAAATTGTATAATACAATAGTTCGTGATAATCTTCCATCTATTCTTCAGTGTCTTCAAAATCTTCTATGTCTCTTTCTGTAGGATCAAACCGCAATTTGTTTTCTTTAAAATTATAGTTTAATGGAATATAATTATTTAATAATTCGGTTAAAGTATTTATAACAAATTTAGATTTATTGTTTTAAATTAGAGATACAATAATACAGCATCTTATAATTATAGTATAAAAATAATTATGTTCAATTGTAGTGTCATTTTCACTTTTATAAAGTATATTCAGGATCTTTTAAAATTTTAGATAATTCATCATCATTTAAATACTTTTCTTTAAATTATTACAAAATTTATCTATTTTTTCGTAAAGATAATTATATATCGCTAATTATATTTTAAATGTTTTTTTTTTTTTAATTCAAAATTAATATTAAATAAATCTTTGTTTCCAAACTATAAATCCTTATCTTTAATATAATTATTTTCGGAGCGATTATCCTACAAGTTATTTTCATTTAAATAATATTCTTTATAATTAGTAAAAGTGAAGTTATTTATATCATAAGTAATTTTACATTCATATAAAAAGGGTTTACATTCATTTGAAAAAGCATTAGAATCTTTTGAATGTATATGATTTAACTCGAAATCTCCACAAATACTATTAATGAAATCCTCTATATTTTTATCATCGTATTTGAAATATAAAATATTAGGTTTATAAATTTTAGAAGAAATTTTTATTAATAAATTTAAAGGATAAATTGGGTACAAACGCAAAGGTGCTTAACAATAATCATATTTAATATTATTACAAATATTTATTATTATATATTCTAAATCTTAAATATCTCTACTAAATTTACTTTTCAAATGAGATGAAACATAATAATTACTAATGTATCTACTAATATTATTTAAATTTATATTTTCTTTTAAATAATATGTAATATAAAAAGTAATAAATAAAAAAATACTAAAATATTTTGTATCACATTTAAAATAATCAAAAATTTTATAAGAAATATAATTATGTTTTAATAAACAATATAATGAAATACATGAATATTTTTTTAAAAGTGTCAAAATATAAGAATTATTATTATCATTAATTAACTTTTTTATAATATATTCATTTAATATTGAATCTTAAATAAATTATGAAACAATTTATATTATTTACTAATAAGTTTAAATGGTTAGAAAAATTATTAAGTTAATATTATAAAATAGAATAATTTTATATATACATATTCACCAGTAAACCAATTTATTTATTATAGAATAACTGGCTTTAAGGGGGAATGTTATAATATGTGAAATATATGAAAATTTATCTTCAAATATATTGAATATAAATAATGAATAAACTACAATGTATTAATATAAAACATTTAAATTTAGAATAATTAATTACAAGTAACTCTTTATCATAAAATATATTATTAAAATTTACATAATTATAAACTATAAATTCCTGATTTTTAACAATTTTAATCAATTATTTTTTAATTAATTTTTATTTAGTTACAATTTTATTTATTTATTTTTTTTTTATGTTTTATTATATTAATTTTTTAATCATAACAATTATCATGATTATATTCAATTTTACCATTTTCTACAATAAAAACACGATCAACATTTTTATTAGCTTCATCCATTGAAAGAGTAGAAAATATAATATTTTTTTTTATTTAAGGAATGAATAACATTTCAAAAATATTATTAATCATCTTTATTTATAAAAGTAGTTGGTTCTTCCAAAAATACAAATTCCGAATTCTTAATTAAGGCTAAAACAATTTTAACTTTATTTTTTCTAACATCAATAAGTCACTTAATTTTACTATTAGAACTTCTATTGAAGTTAAGTTTTTTCAATAATTGGAAACCATTTTCAATTGGAGAACACATGCTACTATATAACTTTATATGATCAGCGACAGAAACATTTTGGAAGAAAATATATATTTCTTTTGGAACAATATTAATTTTTTTAGAAATGAATTACCAATTTTCGTATTTTAGAGTTTTATTATCTTTTTTAATTTTACCATATCTTGAAGCTAATTTACCATAAATCATTAGTGTAGATTTTGTGTTAAAAAAAGTTTTAACACAAAATTATTCATTACTTTGAAAAAAAGACAATTAAAAATAAATATTCATTTACATGTAATAATATTAATATAATTTCACCTAATTATAATCATTTATAATTAGGTGATATAAAATAAAATATTCAAACCTTAATATAAAATAATTATTATAATTCAAACATAAATTAATGCTATCAAATATAAATCTAATGATTTTATAATATTCTTAATATGTTGTTTGAATTCTAAATATTAAATATTAAATATACTTTATAATCAATAATAAAATTTATAACAAATATCAATGTTTTAATTATATTCTTTTTAATTTATATTTATCTTTATAGAATTATTAAATATTTCCCCAAATAATAATATTAATATTTATAACATTTAACATAAAAATTCATAATATAGTATATTTTAATCATATGAACAACTAATTAAATAGTTAATTATAATTAAATAACATAAAAATAAAACATTTATCTGAAGAGAAGTATATGAGAAAGTTGTTAGATAGCTTTAAATGTATAATCAATATTTTTATTTGAATAATTATATGTAATCATAATAATAAAATTAAATAATAATTTAAATAATACTTTAACAAATTTAATAAATTAATCCCAGCAATACTTCCTCGAACCAGGGTTATATATCATAGGCTTTAAACCTAAAAAAAAAAGTATAATAATTTTTTATGTTTTTTATTTATAAATGATGTATTTCAAAGAATTGAAATTTGAAATGATGCCAACAAACTTTATAAAAAAAATATTTATTATAATATATTTTGAAATAACACTAATATAAATGTTTAAGATTTTTAAGTTCTATAATTCATTTTGGAATATTAGCGATATAATTATTATTTAAATATCTATGAAATATATATTATATATTTTATTATTATTAGTTCTATTTATTATTATTTATTAAATATTTTTTATTAAAAGTAGTTTAAATTCTTTTAATAAATTTTACAATTTTTAAAGGTTATAATATCGCCAATCCTGTTTGGAAAGACATTTATTTTATCAAAATGTAAATATCTATTAAATATAATAAATAATATAAAAAATATTATAAAATAATAATTTAATCAATTATAAAAATAATAAATACAACATAATAATAATATAATTTATATATAATTTATAAATATCAATATTTACAAATATTTATAGTTAAAGTATTATATAGATATTATAAAAAGTAAATTTACATTTTTTTTTAAATTCTTTGCTTTACAAATGCCCGTTGGGAAAATTATATCTCTTGTTTTTACTTTTCCATTATAATATTTAATCTTACTTTAATTAAAATATTAAATAATTATTATTAAAAAAAAAAAGGTGACAGAACATAAAAAATAATTTCATAATTTTTATTTCTTTTCGATAAATCAAATTATTTAGTTGAATATATGCACAAACACTAAATAAGCTATAGATCAAACCAATAAAGAATTATTGTTAATTCTTTATTTGTATAACTGATATTTTATGAAAATGAAAATGAATGTTAAAGTGAAAATATTTTAAAACATGAAGTATATTTAAATATAAAAATAAAAATAAAATTATTGTCTGACGTCATTATTTAATACTTGTACACCCATGGGTTTCCTTTACTAAATCTAATATTTTGGACATAAATTTATTGATACATATATTATTTTTTTTCCTTAAATTTTGTTGGAAGATAATAATAATATTTGGTTCATACTAACGCTACATGCCTCCAAAAATCAGCTCTAGGAAATACATTACATAATAGCTTAATAAATGTTTTGATATTCATTGGTAGTTTTAGTTGATGAAAATTAAATACAAGAATGATACCTTGTAATCTCGGATTAGTTTTAACATAATCCACCATTTGAATTAATATAATATTGTATCTTTTCATCCATATCTACATGTATTTTCTAAAGCAGATGTTAAAGATTAAGATTAAAAATGTTTTATCAAAAAATGTACAATTCTTTTATATGGTAATTCAGATTTTGCAATTAAAGTATCCTCATTTTTTAAAGATTTTATTTCAACATTCTCTCAAATTTCCTCCAAATATTTAACAATGGTTTAATGTCCAAATTTATATGCTATATCCAAAGCATCATTATTTCCTTGAACATTTACTTCATGTTCTACTAAATATTTAACGATAGTTTTCATTTCCATTTCTATAATATGTCTCCGTTAAAGTATTTTTATTTCTTAGCATATCTGCTCCATGTTCTTCTAAAGGTGTAATTTTATTACATTTTAAACAATAGATAATAAACGTAGCCCTTTCATCGCATTAACCAAGTTGTACACTTCATATATCTGAATTTCTTGATTGATTGACATATTTTACATATCAAGGGATCGTCTAATATATTATCATTGTTTTTTTTTTTTTTGTACTTATTGACAATTTTTATTCTTTTTGTTCTATTAATCCATCTTCTTCAATTAATGGCAATTCATTAAAAAATTTATTTAATGATTCCTATAAATAATTTTCCAATTCTATTCGTCTTAAATATTAAGTATTTTAAAAATTAAATAAGGATATGTGATTAAATCGATGTAGTAACTTTTAACGATGTGCAATTAAATAAAGATAATAATTAAAACAAATGAAAATAGAAAATAAATAAATTAATATATTTAATTAAGAAAAATATTATTATTTATTAATACTTGAAAAAAAATAAATTTTTTTTATATCATATTAAAATTCCATTTCTATATAGATTATCTTTAAAATTTAATAATTAATTATTTTTTTATTAATCATTTAATTTAAATTGAAGTAGTTTATTGTACAATATGCAATCCATTAAAGAAGTTTAAGTTTTGAATAAATATATCAGTTATCTATATAAATAAACTTAATTTTACCAATTATTTATGAAAAAAAATTATTATTATTATTCTATATAATATACACTAAATATAAAGATAAATATATATCTTTAACAAAATAGTATATCTCTGTTACTAATGAATGTGTAGTTAAAATTTAATTATAAATGAAATTTATCCTTTTTGTTTTTATCTTTTCAACATACCTATTAAATTTAATGAAATGAAAATAATAATATTTGTATAATTCTGCATTATGTTTATCATACTTTAATTTAACTTTATCTCTATGAAATCTTAAAAGTAATTATCATATTTATGGTATTTGTAAATGAAATTCAAAATTATATAATTTTATATATTTAAATGTTAATTAAATTAGAATACAAATGACTTTTATTAATTTTATATGAAATATATTTGAAGAAAATGAATCCTTTCCGTATAATTTACAATTTGTTATTGATGATAAAGAGTTATCATTTATTAAAGTAATAAATATTATCTTTAGTAATAAAAAATTAATTATTCATTATAAGATAGTTAGTACGAATGTAGAAAAAGTGCCTATATTAAATGAAAAAAAAAACATTATTTAATCTAATGGATACTTTAGAAAAACCTATAAATGAAAATCTGATAAAATATAGATATTTTATGGAAAATAAAAATAAATTCACCTAATATATTTCGATTTCTATTGACATTTCAATATAAATTCAAAGAATACTTCAATACAATTAAAAGTTTACAATTTCCTTCTAGTTCTCTATACGTATTTGAGAGTTTTGATAATTTAAAAGCAATAATTGTTATAATAATTATTTTAAAGAACATCTTAGCTATAATTAAAATTTAAAACAGAATAATTTACCTGTTCCAAATAAAATAGCAGAAAAATATATTATTGGAAAAATATGTCAAGATTTGATCCAAATTACCTCAAATATAGTTAAGTTAACAAAATATGATACGATGATATAATCCAAATAATATTACCAACTTTAAAAATTTCAAAAAGTAATGTTTTTGTTAAATTTTACCTCAACAGATATAAAAGTTGTCAATCCAATAAGCATTAATTTCCAATTATTTGACATTATGCTCAGTTCGTACGATTTATGTCCATACTTACATACGAATGATGCAAATAAATTGATAAGAAATCAAACAAACTTAGTTATAAAATAAGTATTTATAATGTATGGTTGGAAATGACTATTTATTGTGGTAATGTAATTATTGTAGAAATAAAAGAAATATTAACGTTAAAAAAAATTATTTAAAAGATGAAGTATGGACGGTTTTATTACATTCTGGATATATCACTCTATCCGATAAAGAGGGATATGAACAAAATATAAAAGAAATAGATGATCAAATAATTAAATTATTACTAGGTGAATCCAAATTAAATGAAAATGATGTAAATGAAGATTTAATTAAAAAATATAAAAATAATAAATTGAATAAGCACCTCTATAATAATATGTATTATATTAAAATTCCTAATAATGAAATTTTTAATTGTTTTATAGCAAAATTGAAAGAGAGTTTAAAAAATGAAATAAAGGATAATAACTATTTAAATAATTTTATTAATGGCCTTTTTAACAAAGACATAGATACAATAAATTCAAATTTAAATGATTATTTAACATGTTTAAGTCAATATCATCTGTTTGCCAATGAAAAAGATTATGAAAATGTTTATCAAGTATTGTTAATGCAAATGTTTATATTTTGTAAAATATACGGTCTAACTGCAGAAAAGAACAGTGGATTAGGTAGATATGACTTTGGTTTTCCTAATAGAAATAAAAAAAAAGAATACATTTTAATTGAGGTTAAAACATGTAAATCAGAAAATTGTGATGACAATTTACTTCATAAAGAATGTGAAAATGCTAAAAATCGAATTATAGAAAAAAAATATAAAATGAAAAATGAAAAGAATGGTTATTCAAGTTTTATAATTTATGGTATTACCTTTTGGAAAAGAATTTGCAGAATTGAAATGAAAATAAATAATAATGATATAAAAGGTCCATCAGAATCATTAAAAGAGTAATAAAAATAATTAATAATATTTTATTATTTTAACATTCAAAATTTAAATATTTTAATATATTACAAAATAAAATTGAACATAGTAAATATAAATTTTTATTTTTATGTTTATGATAAAGAATAAAAAGATATATATATATATATATATATATATATTTATAATGTAATCATTTAAATATATAAAATCTATTAACTTTTACAGCTAAATGTATTTACACGAATAAATTTTTTATGATATAATAACCTTCAAAAACTAAAATTTTGGGAGTATAGTTATTATATTTAAAATATGTTTACATATATCTCATATAATAATATATATAGAATGATTTAACGTATAAATAATAACATCTAAATTTCTTTCATATTAATGAATATACAATAAAATTGTATAACATTTAAATAACATCAAAATATTAATAATTGTAAAATGATTTTAATACTTGAAAGTTCATACTTATAAATTAACAAAATATAAATAAGTTTATTTAAATATTAGAAATTTCAATTTTATATTGGTTAAAATTGGAATATTTATTTGTAATTTGATATAAATTATTTAATGATAACATTAATTATCTAAGATGAATCCTGAGGAACAAACCTTTATTTATGCATATAATATTACCAATTATAATGGTGAAAATTATTTTATACATAACTACACTAACGAAACCAAATCCATAGAAGAGGTGCTTAAATAAAAAAAAAATAAATATTATTTAACATACTATTGCAAAAATAATGTTTGCTTTGAATATAATAGTTTAGAATAAATAGTTAAAATTCCTAAAGAAAATGGTTTACGGAATTAATTATTACTTACCATTATAGTCAAAATTCAATTGATAAACTTAAAGAAACGTATGATTGCTATAAGGATATATATTTATATCTAGGGTGCACTCATGCTTCTCAATGTCTATTTGGTAGTTGTACCTTTATAGATGAAGCTACAAATATAACGCCTGATATTCCTTTTGACAACCATCCAATTGGTCTTTGTAGATACAATACCAAAGCTAATTTAACGGAATGTGATACAGTTTATATAAAGCCGACAATGTTCTGGAAGGGCTAGTCTTATATGCATTGTGGTAAATTAGAAGGGGCATCATGTGTAACTTGATGATGAATGTACATATAACTTATACATTGATGGAGAGTGTTGTAAAGTATTTAGATGGTACATCTGATAGTGATAATTTAATTATTATTGTGTATATCTATCTAGGTATAACAGTATTGGCACTTGTGATTCTATGTCTGTCTTACTGCTACTATTATATCTACCAACCTAAGAACCGTAAAAAAATTGTATTCTTCACAGTAGTGACGACTTTTATTATATTATCGATTTGGTTACATAAATATTAAGACTGAAATATTAATAATATTCATATGTGTAACATTTTTAAAACTGTATAGTATTGTACCATATACCAATTACTAAAGCTACATTAAACATTCGTATTATATAGTTGAAGACTTACTTAATCTAAATATACTTTTATAGCCGCAATTAATTCAAAGTTTATTTTTATTAATTAATAAATAAACGTATATGTTTTCACTAATATCAATAATAATATAACATATTCATAATGTTCGGGTATATGGAGTAGTTAAATCGATATATAACTATCCACAACAAATCAATAAACTTTCAATAAATAATTTTTAAAGATTAAATTTTATAGACTGATGTTTAGATCATCAAAGCTAAATTATTAATGATAAAATCATTGGAAATCACATATATTTCTTTTCGTATAATTATGAGAGAAAATATATATTTATTTCAATTCTCATTAAGACTTATAACCGGTATTTTTAAATTGAATTAATGTAATTTTTAGTAAATTATTTAAGAATTAAATATTTAGTAATTACAATTAATTCCTATACATATTAAACTATTAATTAATGAATTATGTATTTATGCTAAAGATTAATAAGTTGAATTACAATCTAATTACATTATAAATTAAGTAAAACAAAAATAATTAAATAATAGCATTAAATTAGGTATTGTATGAACAATTAAGCTTTTGTAATCTTGAAATATGTAATATTCTTTTAATTTTCCATGTCTTAAGTCCAACATGTTAAGGCCCAAAAATTCAAGCTTATGCTGAGGGTCATATCCATTTATTGATTCTAAATTATCTGGAAGATTTATACTACCTCAGAAATTCTTTCAATTGACGTTTGATGCTACTAAGGAATTTATTTATTTAATTCTATTCAATTTCTTTTTTATTCTCAATTCCATTTTTTATTAAATGAACAAAAAGTAATATTATTAGAAATTCGAAAAAATTTATGTAATTTAAATTACCATTTTACAGTATTTATATTTTAATTATAATATTAGTGTTAGTTTATCATAAAATAACCATTAAAAATAATACTATTATATATTATTATCAATAAATTAAAGCTATTTAAATTATATTTTATAATAATTTTAGTATAATTTTTAGAGATAGCTTTGTTAGAATTTTAGAAATAATTGTATATATCCATTGTGTTATTACATAAACTATCTCTTTGTTTGTTAATAATCATCTATTTATTGGGAAGAGGATTATCCGAATCAATGTTATATTGGTCGTCATTATTGTCTTAAAACAATATTTAGCATCCTTGGTATCATTACTATCATCTAATGTACTACCGGTAAGGGTTACACTACATTATATAGATTTTTAAATAAAATATTTCATGAAAAAAAAAAAAAAAAAAAAAAATAGATTATTCAACTTGATACAGGTATTAGGGGGTTATTATTGTCTATTACATGTATTGTAATACATGTAACAAACAAGTTATTTTTATCATGGTCTACTTCTTTAGATTCAGGAGTCTCGAACGGACAGTCATAACTTAATGTTTAGGGAATTGATATCTTTGGGTATTAATGATTATTCGAGATTCGTTATTAAAATAGCCAATTTTTTGATTTTTCTTATATATTCAAATATACTTGCTCTTTTAATGCTTTTGTTATCTTATTACCTATACTTTTTTAAATTTTTAATGATTCTTAAGAAATCAACATTAATATTTTAATATTTTTTTTTAGTTTTACCTTCTTGTATTTCAGTAACAGCATGACTGTCTTCTTCTTCAGATATGGAATAAATATTGGATTCGGAAAATATTCCTCATTGTGTGTATTACTTAACCTTTATCAGAATCTGTATTGAATTTAGACACTGAGCTATTTGCAATAAGCA
>JACVTC010000148.1:302500-322500 GCA_016946835.1 Neocallimastix lanati (nom. inval.)
AAATGTACACAATATAAAACATTAAATCAATGTCCATCTTTCATTATTTTAAATAATGAGAATCAAATCTTAGAATATGATGACTCACATAATCATCTTGAAAATAAATTTGGAGCAGCTAAATCAATTATAAAAAATAAAATTAAAGATGAAATTTCAAAAAGTTCAATTCCTTTTAATATAAATATAAAACGTACATATGATGAAATTTCTCAAGGTATGGGTCTTATATGTCCAGGATATAATTCAATTAAATTCCAAGTAACAAGAAGTAGAAGAAAACAACAACCTCCTTATATAACAACATTTGATGAAATTCCCAATGAATCAAAATATTATAAAACAAAAAGGGATGAAAATTTTATGATATTCAAAAATAATGATTTAATTGTTTTTCAATTTCAATTCCAAGCAGAATTATTTTCTAAAAATAAATATATTTTTGCGGATGGCACATTTTATATTGCACCTATATTTAGTTATCAAATATTCATAACTAGAACCTATGTTACAGAATTAAATTGTTTTTACACTACTTCCTTTTCTATATTAAAAAATAAAAAGCAAACAACTTATGAAATATTATTGGAAGAAATAAAAAAAAATTCTAGTAAATATAATAGTATTGAAATTACACCAAAAATATTTCATTGCGATTTTGAAAAAGCTGTATCTAATGCTGCACAAAAAGTTTTTATTAATGCAAATATTAAATACTGTATATGGCATTTTAAAAGAGCATTAGAAATTAAAAAAAAAAGAATTATGTGGTGATAAAGTAGAAAAAATAAAAGATTTATATATTTATTATAATAATATCTCGAACTTTCCTTTCATTAATCCTGAATATATATATGATATATATAGTAAAATAAAAAGTGAGTGCCAAGAACATAATTATGTTCAATTTTTAGAATTTTTAGAATATTTTAAAAAAACTTATTTAATTAACTTTGAAACTGAAAATTGGAACTATTATGATAATATTGAGCATATTACAAATAATGTTTCAGAAACTTTTAATAAATACTTTAAAAAATTATTTACAAAAAAACCAACTTTTTTTCAATTACTATCAGAATTGCAAAAAGAAGAATCGAAATATTACATTAATTACGAAAGGAGAACTGCTGGAATTTTAAGAAATAAAAAACAAAAAAAATTAATAAGAACTGAGGAAATTAAAGCTTTGGTTAAATATTACAAAAATATGGAAATTCTATTAAAATAAAAGGAAAAGTGTTAGAAATGATTTAATTGACTTAAGGTTGAAATGCTTAAATGATTTAAATATAAAAATTATTGATTAAATAATAAATTATTAAGAAATGACAGAAAATTGACCAAATGAATTCTGTCATATATAATAATAATTTTTTAATAGTAAAAATTATTTTAAAAAGAGAATAAATGAATAAATACAATAATTATTAAAGTATTTTTAATCTTTATTAGATTAGGTTAGCTTAAGAACATTAAAATATATTTTTATGATAAAATATTATTATTTTAAAAATATATTTATATAATTAAAATATTATTATAATATTATTTTTTACAAATATTAAAATATATCTTTATAATTAAATATATTTTTATAATTAAATATTTTAAATAATTATTTTATTACTATTTTACAAAATATTAAAATATATCTTTATAATAAAATATTATAAATTATTATTTTATTACTATTTTACGAAATATTAAAATATATAATAATAATTTTTTTAATAGTAAAAATTATTTTAAAAAGAGAATAAATGAATAAATACAATATTTATTAAAGTATTTTTAATCTTTATTAGATTAGGTTAGCTTAAGAACATTAAAATATATTTTTATGATAAAATATTATTATTTTAAAAATATATTTATATAATTAAAATATTGTTATAATATTATTTTTTACAAAATATTAAAATATATATTTATAATTAAATATATTTTTATAATTAAATATTTTAAATAATTATTTTATTACTATTTTACAAAATATTAAAATATATCTTTATTTTTAAAACACAGAAGTAAGAAAAATTATTTAAGTAATAATTACATATAATCTTTTAATATGATTAGTTATATTTATTTTTATTTTTATTTTTTTATTTTTAGGTATTTTATTAAGACAAATGTTCATTTATTTATATTTTCAGTTGTAGTATTATTTAACAATATAAATATAATTGGTTAAATATTTATGAATAAATTTCTTTTAATAAATTTTCATAGATATAAAAAATATCTTTCTGACATTCCCCCTCAAATTTAACTGGGGTTATAAGTTCAATTTGATATAATGATATCATTACAATCGTAGAGAATGGACTGTCTGAAATTATCCATGAGAGTGTTATTTAAATATTTTGTGAATCCATACGCTAAATTTTTTTCAGGTTTGACATAATTCAGTTTAATTTTATTTTCTTTAATTAATTCTCTTACATAATGAAATCTTATATCGATGTGTTTTGTTTTTGGATTTATAGATTGATTTTTGCTATTGTATATTGTCGCTTTATTATCTACATTGATATTGATGAAGTTTATTTTGAAGTCAAGTTCTTTTAATATATTCAAGTACCAAATACAATGTTTAGAGCATTCACTGAGACTATAATATTCTGATTCGGCAGTGGAGGTTGAAACGCAGTGTTGAAGCTTAGAACACCAACAAGTTGGTGTTCCCTTCCCCCCATAGTTATAATGAATCCGGTAGTAGATCTTCTTGTTTCTTCATCTCCAGCATAGTCAGCATCTACATAGGCTATTATTTCTTTTTTCCTTGTGAACCTTAATCCAAAATTTATTGTACCTTTTAAATATTTTAATATTTTCATTACGTTATTCCAGTCTTCCATTGTAGGTTCCTTTGCCTTTCTAGCAGCTTTACTTACAGCGAAGAGGATGTCAGGCCTAGTACATATTGCCAAATATAGTAAGCTGCCTATAGCTCCTCTGTATTCTGTTTCATTTACCATTTGTTTTCTTAACGTTTCATTTTCAATTGGTTTTAGATTTCTTGATGGCGCTAACTTTAATATATTATATTTTTCTAATAAATCTTTTAAGTATCTCTTTTGACTTAAAAAATATCCATCTTTATATTTAATAAATTTTATACCTATCACGAAATCAACATTTCCTATATCCTTTATATTGAATCTATTTTTTATTTTATTTTTTGTAATTTGTATTTCTTTATTTTTACCTGCTATTAGAATATCATCTACATATACCCCAAGTATACATGTAATGTTATTTTGATTATTCCTTTTGATATATAGGCATGGTTCGCTTGTTAATCTTTCAAATCCTATTTTTAAAATAAAACTGTTCAATTGAAGATTCCATTCTCTTCCACTTTGTTTTAGACCATAGATTGCCTTTTTGAGTTTCCAAAAATATCTTTTGTAATCTTGATGTCCTTCAGGGGGTTTCATGAATACTTCTTCTGTTAGGTTTGCATTTAAATATGCAGCGTTAATGTCAATTTGTTCTATATTAAAATTGTTTTGTACTGCAAATGCTGTAAGAATTCTTAAGGAATCATGCTTTAAAGTAGGAGAGAAGGTTTCTTTAAAATCTATACCATATTGTTGAGTTAATCCTCTAGCTACTAGTCTTGCCTTTCGTTGGATTATATTACCAGATGAGTCCCTTTTATATTTAAATATCTATTTTGAAGATATAAGGTTTGCATTTTTGGGTAATGTTCTAATTGATTTGTATACATTCAGTCTCTTCATGTTGTTTAGTTCATTTTCAACAACCTTTAACCATTCTGTTTTATCACTAAGGTTTGATATATCCTTATAACTGTTTGGTTCAATAAGTTTGTTTCCAAATTTTTGTTTCTTGATTGGATTAATGATTTCTTTCTCATATTTTTCATATTTTCGTTTTTTACATCTTTGGTTTGACTTTTGCTTATATATAAATTAAACATTAAAGTGTTATTTAGTGAATTTTTTATGGTTAAGTCGTCACTATTTTTATGATCGTTATTATTATTGTCAAAGTTGCTTTTAGTGGTATTGTCACTATTATTATTGTCATTGTTTTTTAATCTATTGTTATCGTGATTATTGCTTGAACTGTTACAATTATTTTTATTGGGATTTTCGTTGTTTATATTTTTGTTATTATTATCATTATTATTGTTATATTCGTTATTATTATTATTATTATTATTATTATTATTATTATTATTATTATTATTATTATTATTATTATTATTATTATTGTTGTTGTTGTTGTTGTTGTTATTATTGTCGTTGTCATTATTATTATTATTATTATTTTTCTTTTTTGTCTTGTTTGGTCTTTTTATTTGATTGTCTTGTATATCTTTATAATATTTTAATGTAGTTGAATTTTGTGAATGATACTTATTGTTATTTAAAGGTAGATGGTTGTTATAATAGGAATTATAACTGTCATTAAGAAAATATGAATTATTCCCCCTGATTTCGTGAGAGGGGATAAAATAATTAAAATCATGGGAACATTTATTTAAGAAAAAATTACAAGGTGTGTGTTCAAAGAATTCGACAGTTCTAGAGAAAACTATTTTATTGTTGGAGATATCAAGAATTTTATAGGCAGATGGATTATCGGAATATCCTAGAAAAATTCCTGGTAAAGAATTATTTTCAAATTTATTACGTAAGGTCTTGGGAACGAAAAAAAAAACTTTGCAAATTGTTAAATAGTATTTTATAATTTTGTTGGATTAGTTTACAAACAGACAATAAGTTTTTATCTACTCTTTTGGAGTAATATACATCATTTATAGTAATTTTAAAGTCATTGATAAAACCATCATATGTCCCAATGTAGTTGACTATGAATGATTCGTTGTTTGCTAGGTAAATTCTTTCATGGCAAGATCTTATATTGGTTAATAAATTTTAATTGTTTGTGATATTTACTGAAGCTCCTGAATCGATTATCCAACAGGTAAAATAATTAATTGACGAATGATTGCCATTTTTATTACTTTGAAAATTGATATAATTTATTTCATTCTCACGTTCAGTGTTGTAGTCGTTGGAGAATGCATCAGCTTATCTTGTATTATAATTATCTCTTTTTTGTGTTAGGTTTAAATAATTTCTATTCCCCTTTTTATAATTATTTTTTAATTTTTTTGAATTGTCCTTATTGTAGTTATTAAATCCCTTTCGTTTATTAAATTTGGTTTTTTTTCTTAATTGGCATTCGTAAAAATAGTGGCCAATTTTATTGCAGTAGTTACATCTTCCATTTTTCCTTTTTTCTTTAGAATGTTTGTTGCTTTTCTTTTGTTTGGATCTTTGGTTTTTATTTATATTGAAAATAATATTTTTATTTGTAGAGATGTTACTGCTTGTTTCCTTTAGATTTGAAAGATTTATTTCAGGAATGACTTTTTTTACGTAGTTGCAGCATTTTTCCCAGTTGTCAAATTGAAACACATTTATCCATCGCAGGTCTGATGGAAGGCATCTATTCAGGATTCCTAATTTCAAATTAACACTTAATTCATTATCGATGTCTTCTAAGTCGTTTATGAGATTTTGTAATGTTGCAATAAAAATATTGATGTCTTCTTCTATATTAAACTTCAATGTTTTTATTTCATTCTCTATTTCTAATTTTCTTTTTCCTGGGCCTTTTGTGAAAGATCCTCGTAGAATTTCCCAGATGTCATAAGCTATTTTTTCGTTTCCTTCGATTAGTTTTAGAGTTTTGTCATCCAGTCCGTTTATTATCATCCATTTAGTGGTAGTGTCGTTTTCTATGTCTTCAATACTAGTTCCCTTTTCATATACAAATAAATCATCAAATTGGTCCTGTATGTATTCTGATAAGTTATCTTTAACATTTTTCTTTCTTAGTTTTTTTATTGTTGGCTTTAATACATATTTTGTAAGCTTGTTGATTGATAATAAATAAAGTATCTTTCTTGACCATCCTCTGTAATTTTCAGAATAATTGAATGTGATTTGGTTTTTTCTAGAGTTGTTTTCTTCAGCATCAATAGTGTTAGTTGCAGCTTGTCTTCTTCTCATTGTAAGTGTTTACTTATTTTAATTAATAATGTTTTCTATATAATTGGCTTATTTTAGTATTTATATATTATAATATTATTATAATATTGGTTTATTATATAAATATAGTTTTATTTATAATATACATATGGTTTTATTTATTGTTTATATATGTTTATTTAATTATTATAACTCGATATGGTGTTTAGTTATTATTATATTATTATTTACAAGTAAAAATTAACTTTGGTGTTATTGGACAATATTTTTAGTAATAAATTTAATTAATATTTCATTGAATTATTGTTATTTATATGAATATTAGTTGACTTTTACACAGTTCATTTTCAACTTGATTTAATATATCAGTTGACTACTATATTATTTGTTTTCAACTTGATATAATATATCAGTTGACTATTGTATTATTTGTTTTCAACTTGATATACCAGTTGACTATTATATTATTTGTTTTCAACTTGATTTAATATATCAGTTGACTATTGTATTATTTGTTTTCAACTTGATATAATATATCAGTTGACTATTATATTATTTGTTTTCAACTTGATTTAATATATCAATTGACTATTGTATTATATAATATATCAGTTGACTATTATATTATTTGTTTTCAACTTGATATAATATATCTGAATTCTAATCGATATTCTTATAGGTTTTATTTATTAAGGAGGTAAGGTTTTTGTTTGTAGTATTAATTAAATTTAAATGTAATTGTATATTTAATTAGTATTTTCTATTTAAGAGTTTATTAATGTATAGATTAGCTATATATAATACTTAGCTTTTTTATTGCTCAATTTGAGAGTTGAGACTCTTAATCTTTTAAAACACAGAAGTAAGAAAAATTATTTAAGTAATAATTGAATATAATCTTTTAATATGATTAGTTATATTTATTTTTATTTTTATTTTTTTATTTTTCGGTATTTTATTTAAGACAAATGTTCATTTATTTATATTTTCAGTTGTAGTATTATTTAACAATATAAATATAATTGGTTAAATATTTATGAATAAATTTCTTTTAATAAATTTTCATAGATATAAAAAATATCTTTCTGACATTTATAATTAAATATATTTTTATAATTAAATATTTTAAATAATTATTTTATTACTATTTTACGAAATATTAAAATATATAATAATAATTTTTTTAATAGTAAAAATTATTTTAAAAAGAGAATAAATGAATAAATACAATAATTATTAAAGTATTTTTAATCTTTAGTAGATTAGGTTAGCTTAAGAACATTAAAATATATTTTTATGATAAAATTTTATTATTTTAAAAATATATTTTTATATTTAAAGTATTGTTATAATATTATTTTTTTACAAAATATTAAAATATATCTTTATAATTAAATATTATTAATAATTATTTTATTTTAAAAAATATCTATAATTAATTATAAAATATAATAAAAACAAATTTAAAAAAATTATTTTGAATTTTTATTTATTTAAAAAAATTATTATGAATTTTTATTTATTTATTCATTTACTTATAATAATAAGCCATTTGTCGAAATGCAACTTGGGGAAATGCAACATTTTAATAATACGCCACTTGACGAAATGCAATCTGGCGAAATGCAATCTGGGGAAATGCAACTCTCCCGCTTTGAATTGAAGCATAGACCTTGATGATTGTAAAATTTCCAATTGCCAATGATTACACCCACTAGGGAGGAGTTAATGATGTTCATGGTAAAAAAAAAAAAAAAAAAAAAACAGAAATTATCAGATAAATAGAAGGTGAAAATGATGCATGGTCTAACCCTAACCCATAGGAACGTTAGGAATGGGGAGAGCGCGTTTCGGAACCCCACGTGAATAGATATAAGCCACATGTTTTTTGAGATGGCGTATTATATATAAATTTTTTATATAAATAAATAATTAAATAATAATTAAATAAATATTTTATTTTATAATAATTTCATAATTTAATATATATTTGATAATAAAAAATAAAAAAATAAAAAAATAAAAAAATAAAAAAAAAAAAAAAATAAAAAAATAAAAAAATAAAAAAATAAAAAAAATAAAAAAATAAAAAAAATAAAAAAAATTAAAAATAAAAAAAAAATAAAAAAAATAAAAAAGATTAAAAAAATAAAATTACAAAAAAAATAAAATAAAATATTTTCATTTTTATTTATATTTATAACTGTAATTTTTTATTATATAAATAAATAAATAAATAATAATTAAATAAATATTTTATTTTATAATAAAAAAATAAAATAAAAAAAAGAAAAGATAAATATTTTTTTAGTAATTTTCTTGAAATAAAATAAAATATTTTCATATTTATTTATATTTATAACTGTAATTTTTTATTATATAAATAAATAATAATTAAATAAATATTTTATTTTATAATGAAAAAATAAAATAAAAAAAAAAAGATAAATATTTTTTTAGTAATTTTCTTGAAATAAAATAAAATATTTTCATATTTATTTATATTTATAACTGTAATTTTTAAAAAAATTGAAAATACATATTAAATAAAAAATAAAAAATAAATATTTCATATTTATTAATATTTATATTAAAAATTTTGATGGAGGGAAATCTAAAAATTGATATAAGTGAAACAAATCGAGGAAAAGAGCAAATAATTATAGATCGAAAATTTAAATATAATTTTTCAAAATTAAAAAAAGATAATACAAAAATATATAGATGTACAGAATATAAAACATTAAATAAATGTAAGTCTTTTATTATTTTAAATGATAATAAAGAGGTTTTAAATTATGATTCTTCCCATAATCATCCTGGTAATGAAATTAATGCATCCAAATCATTAATAAAACATAAAATTAAAGATGAAATAAAAAAAAGTTTGATTCCTTCTGATATAAAATCAAAACGCATATTTGATAAAATTTCTCAAGAAATAGGATATATATGCCCTGAATATAAAACAATTAAATCCCAAATAACAAGATATAAAAACAAACAATTATTTCCTAATGTAAAAACATTTGATGAAGTTCCTAATGTATCTGAATATTATAAAACAATAAGAGGTGAATACTTTATGATATTCAAAAATTCTAATATAATAATTTTTCAATCACCATTCCAAGCAAAATTATTTATGGAGAATAAACATATATTTACTGATGGTACATTTTTAATAGCTCCAACTAATAGTTATCAAGTATTCATTACCAGAACTTATGTTACAGAATTAAATTGTTTTTACACTACTTCCATGTCAATATTAAAAAATAAAGAACAAACAACTTACGAAATATTATTTAATGAAATAAAAAAAAATATAATTAAATATAATACAAATATTAATTTCTCAGAAAAAATTTTTCATTGTGATTTTGAAAAAGGAATATCTAATGCAGTGGAAAATATTTTTCTCAATATAAATATTAAATATTGTTTTTGGCATTATAAAAGATTATTAATGACAAAAAAAAATAAATTATGTTACAAGGAAGTGAAAGATCATAATATTTTAAATACTTATTATAAAGCCATTTCTAATTTATGTTTTATTAATATTGAATACATACCTGATATTTTTAATAAAATTAACAATACATGCATGAGATATAAATCTACCTGTTCCCAATTTTTGAATTTTTTAGATTATTTTGAGAAAACATTTCTAAATATCTATAATATAAAATATTGGAATTATTACAATAATATAGACCACATAACAAATAATGCTTCAGAATCTTATAACAGTTATTTAAAAAATTTATTTGTAAAAAAGCCTTCATTTTATAAATTAATATATACAATACAATTTGAAGAATCCAAATCTTACTATGATTACCATATGAGAATTAAAGGAATTTGGAGAAAAAAGAGCAGAATATCAGAAAGGGTCGATGACATTAATATTTTAGTTGAATATTATAAAAATATGGAAACCGAATTAAAAAATATTGGATGTAGTAAAAATGATATCATCGAAAATTGGTTTAATTGTTTAATTAGATTGAATAATGAAATCATTAATTTTAATAAAACAAAATAAAAATAATTATTAAAATCTTTTCAAAATCATAATTACAATTAATTGAAAATTAAATTTTTTTATTTAATAAGAAATTCAATATTGAAATTTATTTAATATTTATTGATAGGGTTAGCTTAAAAATATTAAAAAAAAATTTTTTTTATAAATTTATTTTAAATATTTTTTACTTTATTAAATATTATTAAATAAAATTAAAAGATGTCTTTATTATTATATATTAGTATTATAAAATATTAAAAATATGAATGTATTGCATTTCGCATTATTTTTATTTTATATTGTAGTAAATTAATAAATAAATAAATAATTTTTATAAAATAAACTAATTATTAATATATTTTTTAAAAATATATTTAATGTATATTTCATATTTTTAATAAATATTCAAATATACATTTTAAATATATATAATGATATTTAAGTATTATAATACTTATAAAAGAAAATAATTAATATTTTAAATTATTTCTATCAGGCTTTCTAAAAAAACTTTACTATTTGTAAAAATAATAATACTCTTTTTGTTAGTTTATTAGATTTATATAATATAAATATCTAAAATAATTTATTTATTATTTAATAGAAATTTATGTTTAAAAATGTTATTGTTATTATTACTATTACTAAAAAAAAGTTTTAATTTAATATTTATAATTAAATTTTCAAATAATCTTTCCTTATCAAGTTAAATATAATGCTCCTGAGTAAAAAAGATTTTTGTATTATATAAAATTTATTTAAAATATTAGATAAAAAAATATTAAAAAGGAAATAAGAATTTTAAAAAGAATATTTAAAAATAAAATGAAAAAAATATAGAATGTAATAATATAGAAGTACAAGTATATAAAATAAAATAAAATAAAATAAATAGTTGAAATATAAATATGAAGTACAGAATGAATAAAATAAAATAAATAGTTGAAATATTAATATAAAGTACAGATTGAATAAAATAAAATAAATAGTTGAAATATAAATATGAAGTACAGAATGAATAAAATAAAATAAAATAAAATAAAATAAAATAAAATAAAATAAAATAAAATAAAATAAAATAAAATAAAATAAAATAAAATAAAATAAAATAAAATAAAATAAAATAAAATAAATAGTTGAAATATAAATATGAAATACAGATTGAATAAAATAAAATAAATAGTTGAAATATAAATATGAAATACAGATTGAATAAAATAAAATAAATAGTTGAAATATAAATATGAAATGCAGATTGAATAAAATAAAATAAATAGTTGAAATATAAATATGAAATACAGATTGAATAAAATAAAATAAATAGTTGAAATATAAATATGAAATACAGATTGAATAAAATAAAATAAATAGTTGAAATATAAATATGAAATACAGATTGAATAAAATAAAATAAATAGTTGAAATATAAATATGAAGTACAGATTGAATAAAATAAAATAAAATAAAATAAAATAAAATAAAATAAAATAAAATAAATAAAATAAAATAAAATAAAATAAAATAAAATAAAATAAAATAAAATAAAATAAAATAAAATAAAATAAAATAAAATAAAATAAAATAAAATAAAATAAAATAAAATAAAATAAAATAAAATAAATAAAATAAAATAAAAAAATTATTTGAATTATAATAAAAATACAAGTATTAATAAAAATAAAATAAAATAAAATAAAATAAAAATTTGAATTATAATAAAAATACAAGTACTAATAAAATAAAATAAATAAAATAAATATGTGAATAATAATAAATTGCAAGTATCAATAGAAATAAAATAAAATAATATAAAATAAATAAATATGCAGTGAAATAATAATATATAATATGATAAAATAAAATAAATAAGATATTGATATGAAATTAATATAAAAACTGAATTTAGCAACAAATAAATTATATAATAAAGTAAATGATATAGCATATTCATATATATTAACATGAATTTTATTATAATTTTTACAGTATTTTAAATTAATGTAAATTATTATATTTCCATATAATAAACAAACTTTATAATTAGAAAATAGTATAAAAAAAAATATTATTAAATATTATTATAAAATAATTAAATGAATAAATTAATAAATAAATAAAAATTTTCAGAATATGGCGAATGTAAATCATCATTTTTTTTGAAATATATCACATTTTAAATATTTTTAATAATTATTTTTTCAAAGAAATTATATGTGCCATTTTATTTTAATGTTTAAATATTATATTCATAAATAAAAATTTATAAAAAATAATATAAGCCACATTCCGAAATGAAAATTTATGTAAAAATATTTAAAGCCACATTCCGAAACGCACCACCCTCGTTAGGAATGCATCTCCGAGTAGTGTGTACCGACGATTGAGAGC
The DNA here is from genome assembly GCA_016946835.1 of Neocallimastix lanati (nom. inval.). Classification (NCBI taxonomy): domain Eukaryota; kingdom Fungi; phylum Neocallimastigomycota; class Neocallimastigomycetes; order Neocallimastigales; family Neocallimastigaceae; genus Neocallimastix; species Neocallimastix lanati (nom. inval.). The sequence goes on from JACVTC010000148.1 coordinate 314,960, forward strand.
GGCGAAGCTGTTACAGTATGCCAATAACTCATCACCTTACAGTTAATTAATAACTGTATGGTCATATGGGAGATGGGTACCCATTATGTGCAAGTCTATGTTTTCATTTAAAAAAAAAAAAAAAAAAAAAAAAGGAACGATAATAATCATTTCATAATCCATAATTACCATAGGTCATTCTTTTTTTTTTTTTTTTTTTAATTTTAATTAAAAAAAATAGAAAAAAAACTAATAATATTAATAATACTTCAAACATTCGAAAATATTTTTTTTATGGTTTAGTAGTGGTGGTGGTGGTAGTGTTTAATGATAAAACACTGGATATTATTGAATTGAACGTCTAAAAAATAAAAAAAAAATATTCTTCATTTCAAATATACAATAAATAAATTTCTACAGTTAAAAAAATAAAAATAAAAAATTAAATAAAAAAAAAAATAGAAATTATCTGATAAATAGAAGGTGAAAATGATGATGAATTTAATTTTTCAAAATTTTCTCTCTCTCTCTTTTTTTTTTTTTTTTTTATTTTTATTTTTTTCTTCCTTCTTCTTCTCTCTATTCACCTACTTCGTCTTCAATAAAGTTGATATTAAGTAGGCAGGCAATCAATCCCACTATAAAAAAAAATTCTATATATTCTTTTTTTTTTTTTTTTTTTCATCTAATTAAACTATAAAGTAAAGCATTATTTCGTATTCTATTATGTATTCTATCATATATTCATTCTTTATTCTATAATATATTCTGTATTTTGTTTATTACATAATTTAACAATATTAATATATTATATTTCTTAATATAAAGTTCTAATCATAATTTTTTCTTTTTTCAATTTAAAATATTCCAAAAAATTAGATAATATTAAAAGTAGATAATATAAATGAATTTTAAAAGAAAATAGTTATTATTATTGGATGTTATATAAAGTATTTAATAAAGTATATTTTGGAAGTTAATAAAATATTAATAAAGATATTAATAAAATATTTATTATAAAAAAAAAAAAAAAAAAAAAATTAATAAAATATTAATTATAAAATTTACCTTATTAATATTTTATAATTAATATTTTATTAAGGTATTAAATAAAAATATAAAATAAATTATTATAATGATTGATTATCCATTAATGAATTTTATTAATAAACGATTTATTATAAAAATTATTAAGTTTATTAATAAAAAAATTATTAATAAAAGATGTATTATATGAATATATAATTTATTAATAAAAGATTTATTATAGGAATATTTATTATAAAATATATTAATAATATTTAGTATAAATTATTAATAAAATTAATAAGAGTTATAGAATATTAATAGTAATAAAAAGTACAAAATATTAATAAAGTATTAATTAAGTATTATAGTTATTTAGATGTTTGATTTATTATTATTTTTATTATTATTAAGTTAAAAGATTAAAAATTTAGTTTATGAATTAATATATTTTTAAAGATATATTGCATTAATTATGATGCAGAACATTTAAAAATATTCCATATAGAGTTATTTATTTAGTTGGTCGTTTCTATAAGGAATTATGACACAATAATATATTTTAATAATTTATAAGAAAATAATTTAATAATAATAATGTTTTATAATAATATTTTATTTGTTATTTATTATTATTATTATTATTATTATTATTATTATTTTTTTTTTACATATATAAATATTTATTATTACATTCTCATAATTTTATATAATTGTTAAAATAATTATTTAATATCATATATATTTTTTCTTTTTTTAAAACATTACAATATTTTTTATTAAACATATCTCTTAAACTATTAATTTCCTAATAACTTTACTTAAAAAAAAAAAAAAAAAAAAAAAAAAAAAAACAATATCATAATTTAATAATATATAACTTATAAATACTTAAAATATATTTCCTAAATAAGATTTAATTATCAATATTTAAAATATAATTCCTAAAACTATATAATTCTCAAAATAATATTTAAAATATAAAAACTTATTAATAATAATAATGAATTAATTTATTATCATAATAAATTGAATCAATTAATTAATTTAATTTATCTTTTTTAATTATGATAAAAAGAATTAACCATAACTATTTTTTTTTAAAAAAAAAAAAAATAATTATTTGAATAAACTATCTGTCTAAAATTATTTTAATTAATATAACCAATACTATTTATACATTATTTCTAAACCCAAAGTTTCGACCTAAATCTTATTTTTATAGTGGGAACATAATTTATTTTATAATTGAATGCTGTTTGGCTTAGTGGTGGAGCGTCGCTCTTGTAAAGCGAAGGTCGGTTGGTTTAGTACCGTCAATAGGCATTTTTTTTTCTGATTATTAATGTCAAGTTATATATTAAAAATCTAGATAGTTTTTTTTTTTTTTTTTTTTTTTTTTTTTTTTTTTTTTTATTTATTTATTTAACCAATAGTTATTCATGATATTAAAAAAAAATCTAATTTCTAAATAGTATTACTAAATTACTAATACATAATAACACAAAAAAAAATATATATATATATATATATATATTATTAATACATGTTTATTATAATCGATAATGTTATACTTATAAGAATTAATTATAATAATTTTATTAAATAATATAAAATTAATACTATTTTTACATATAAATGGAAAATTTAATAAGTTTTAATTACTAAAACCACATTATTATTTTCTACAATTTTGATAAAATTATCTTTTCAATATATTAATGTTATATTAATAATTAATTAGGATAAATATTTTATTTATTATAGAAATACTTAAATTAATATAAATTTATTTGATATAATTTAAAAATAACAACTATTAATAAATGGTATTAAAAGAAAGAAATGACTTTACCGTTTCTAATTAATTCTAAAGGTATAAAAGAAATAGTTTAGTCTAGGAAAATTTTAATTAATGAATTAATAAAATAATTATTAATATTATATTTCATGTAATAAATTATAACAATTAAATTTTAATAAATACTTTTTTTTTTTTTTTTTTTTTAATAAACCAAATTTTCTTTTTTTTTCATTTTAATATTAATTTTTTTTTTTTTAATTTTATTTACAATTTTTGATGAAATTTATAATAAACCCGAACCATAACATTTCTGAAGTATATCCAATTTTATAAAACAATTCTTTATAAAAATTAATAAATTTAATCTAATCCAAAACTAAATCAAAAAAATTAAAAAATTGATAACCATCCATAAATTAAAAAAAAAAAAAAAAAAAAAATTAAACTTTTCATCATCAAAATTCTATTTTATTTTATTTTATTTTATTTTATTTTTTTTTTTTTTTTTTTTTTGGAAAAATTTAAATAAAAATTTTTATATTAATTAAAATTTAATTTAAAAATGTCTCTCTATTACCAACTTAAAAATCGAAAAGCTTGTGAAAAATAAAAAAAATAAAAAATTTATAATAAATTACATCTTAATTGTAAAATAATGGACACCTTAAAACATTCTAGCTATTTCTTTAATATAAAAAAATAGTAGTATTAAAAATAAAAAAATCAATAATAAAACAAAATACTACAACAAAACTATAAATAAATTATCAACAATTCCTTATAACAAAACTTCATTGAAAATACATTAAAACATAATAAAAATATTCTTTCTTCATATATTATTAATTCTTTAAAATAAACTTAAACAAAAACACGTGCTTAATTCTAGTTATTTCTAAATAATAAAATAGTTACTTTAAAAGTAATTTTCTTTTTTATTTTTTAACTTATAAATAGTCTTGTAAATAGTAAATTTGTAAAAATAAATAATATTATTTTTATTTCTTTTATTTCTTTTATATTGCTTTTGTGATTTAAAATGTAAAATAGTTTAATTCTTTTGAAAAATATAAATCAATGTTATTTTTTCATTATTTAATTATTCTTTATTATTAAATTTTATTATTAATACATAATATTAATTTTATCATTATTTCTATATAATATTATTTAATAATCAAGATATTGAATTTTATTATTAATACCTAATATTAAAATTTATTAGTATTTATAATATTATTTAGTAATCAAGTTAATTAATCAAAGTTAATAAAAGTGTAAACACTTTTAACAAGGATAATAATAAATATTTTAAAAATATTTAAAGCATTATTTTAAAAAAATATATATATATATTTTAATATTCTTAAATTTTTTTTTTATATTTGTTTTCTACATTATAAAATAACAATAATAATAATAATAATAATAATAAAGTCGTTTTTACAGTTATATATTATTAAAACTCTTTTTTTTTTTCTTATTAATTTTTTTTTTATTATAATCTTTTTTATTATTTTTATTATTAATTTAATTATATTTAATTAAAAACTAAAAATTAACTCTACAATAATTTTTATTTTTATTTTTATTTTTTATTTAGTTTGAATAATTGTAAATTATTATTTCTATTATTATTATTATTTCTTTTATTATTAATATTTATTTTATTATTAATATTAATATTATTTTTATTATTTCTATTATTATTATTAATATTTATTTTATTATTAATATTCATATTATTATTATTAATTCTATTACTATTATTATTTCTATTATTATTATTATTTCTTTTATTATTATTAATATTTATTTTATTATTAATATTTATATTTTTATTATTTCTATTATTATTATCTTTATTATTATTATTATTATTTATTTATTAATTAAAAACTAAAAATTAACTCTACAATAATTTTTATTTTTATTTTTATTTTTTATTTAGTTTGAATAATTGTAAATTATTATTTCTATTATTATTATTACTTCTTTTATTATTAATATTTATTTTATTATTAATATTTATATTATTATTATTAATTCTATTATTATTATTATTTATATTATTATTATTAATTCTATTATTATTATTATTTATATTATTATTATTAATTCTATTATTATTATTATTTATATTATTATTATTAATTCTATTATTATTATTATTTATATTATTATTATTAATTCTATTATTATTATTATTTATATTATTATTATTAATTCTATTATTATTATTATTTATATTATTATTATTAATTCTATTATTATTATTATTTATATTATTATTATTAATTCTATTATTATTATTATTTATATTATTATTATTAATTCTATTATTATTATTATTTCTATTATTATTATTATAATTATATCTTTTTTTTTTATAGTTTATTTTTTTTTATCGTTTTTATATTATTATTAGTAGTTAAAAAAAAAAAATTAAGCAAAAAAAAAAAATAAAAAAATAAAATATAATTAATAATATAAAATATTAAAACTCTTATCAATATATAAAAAAAAATTTGATAAACTTTAATTTCGTTTTCTTGCTTAAATAAAATAAAAAAAAAAATTTATTATTATTATATTATTTTTTTTTATAATTTTATTATTATTTAATAGTTAATTATTACTATTAATAAATATTTTATTAGAATTATTATTAATAATTATTTTATTAGTATTTAATTTTTTATTATTATTTATTTTTTTTTTTTTTTTTTTTTTTTTTTTTTTTTTTTTTTTATTTTTTAATTTTTTTTATCAAATAAATAATTATAAATAATAGATAAATAACATTATATTGATAATTGACATGAAATCTCCAACTACCTATACTATATATGATTTTAAGTAAAGTGAAAAAAAAAAAAAAAAAAAAAGCTTTTTTTTTTTTTTTTTTTTTTTTTTTTTTTTTTTTTAAAGTAGTATGAAATGTTTTTTTTTTTTTTTTTTTTTTTTTTAATTATTTTTAAGATAATAATAAAATTAGTAAACCTTTAATGAAGTCATTTTTTTTAATTAAAAAGAATAAAGTATTTCCTTTTAATTATTAAAAAGTATTTTACCATTGAAATTTGAATTTTTAAGAATATTAAAAAAAAAAATAATAATTTTTTTTTCTTTATCGTTATTATTATTAGAGTGGATTAAGAAAAAACAGAGAGAAAGAGAGAGAAGACAAGTAGCATTTTTTTTATTAATGGTATCATAATAGAGCTTAAACTTAAAAAATTTAGAGGAAATATTTTTTTTTATTCATTGAATAAAATTTGCAAAGATTCAACTATCTCTTCAGAATTATCATTCATAGGGTTCTTAATGGATTTAGTCGTTGAACCACCATCTCCACTGAAGATAAGGAAGAGGAGAAGGAGTTTTAAGGGAATATTTTAGAATTACTTACTGTAAAATAAAAAAAAAAAAAAAATATTATCCATTATTTTTTTTTCTTCTTAAGACGCGCCTGCCTCCAAAGGGGATTGGAGACAATGGTTGGTGTTAGAGAAGAGGATACGATTAAGGGAAATGATGAAATCTGTGTCCTTTTTCTCTCTCTCTTCTCTCTCCTTTCCTCTTTCTCTCTTTCTTTAAAAAAAAGGAAGGTAGGGTAGGGTTCTCTTTTCTTCAAAAAAAAAATAGTTTTAGTTCGGCAGAGGGATATGATCTACTTCTTTTGAACTTTTGAGATAGACTTTAGGTGGAGGTGAACCACTGGACCACTAAGGACTTAGTGGAGTTTACTTAATTTATTTGAAGTATAGGAAGAAAGAAGAAAACCTTAGGAAAAAGAGGGTCGATGACTTTACCTCTAGTTTTCTAATTTTTTTTTTTTTTTTTTTTTTTTTTTTTTTTTTTAAATAAGACAGTTTTTTTTTAAAAGGGAAGGGGATGAAAAAAAAGAGTTTCTGATAAAAAAAAAAAGAGTTTCTGATAAAAAAAATTTCCTACTAAAGAAAAAAAAAAAAAAAAAAAAGAGAGAGAGAGAAAGAGCTTCAAGACAGAATTTTATTTTTTTTACCCCAAGCAGTAGTCGAGTTCAAGTTGATTTTTTTTTTTTTTTTTTTTTTTGGTTGTTGTTGGTTGATGGGAGGAAGAACATAATTTGGTGGTGGAGGTACTAGAATCGCGAAAGGAGAATTGAAGTTGTAAAGGTAGATTCTCCAAAAACAAAGAAGTATTATTGTTTCTACAGTTAGAGGGCATCCGCTGTGGGTACGGAAGAAAAAAAAAAGGTGAAAACCGGTTTAAGAATAATTAATTTTTTTTTTTTTTTTATTTTAATTTTATTTTATTTTTTTATTCTTATAATAAATTTAAAAATTTTTTATTCTTTCAATTTTTTTTTTATTTTGTATTGGATTCATGTTTCTTATTGGCAATCTATTTGTCCTATTAAAATTTTTTTAAAAATTTTTATTTAAACTCCTAAATTGATATGAGAAATAACTAAATTTACATTAAATGGATTTTATACCAATTATAAAAAAAAATAAAAACTAAAATGCCTATGCCTTGGATTTTGGTATCTTTCTTTTATTAGTTAAATGAGTTTGTCTTTTTTTTTTTTTTTTTTAAAATATAAAAATCCATTGACAAGTTATTAAATTTTTACATTATTTGGCAAATCTTTTTTTTTTTTTTTTTTTTTTAAAATATAAAAATCCATTGACAGGTTATTAAAATTTTACATTATTTGGCAAATCTTTTTTTTTTTTTAATTGTT